>JAPDSC010113192.1:0-10922 GCA_026290005.1 Latrodectus geometricus
CTAGGAAAGTCTTAGAAAAATGAAGTTGCTTCAGGCACTTCTACCTTCAGTGCAAATTGAAAATTCAGAGATGCAAAAACAAGTAATTACAAAGAGCACTTAGAAAGAACTGAATCAGTGTAAATACATCAAACATAAGTAAAGTTTATAATGGTGTTCATATAAATATTAGTTACAATGTGTCTCCTGGCGTTCGATCCATCAGTAAAAGGAAAATGTTATGATAAAATATCTAAATTAGTTTGAATATAGTGAAAACTTTATATAGTAAGGAAAATACAGCAAAATAATCTATTTAAAGGCAGAGGATCACATGGGAAAATTCAAGACAGCAATCTGAATTGGAATCGAGATTACGATTAGCTTCCTCGAAGAGAGTCGATTTCTTAGTGTAAAAGAGAAGAGTGATAGTTAAAACCAGAGGTCGGCAATCTGTTTATCCCTAAGAGCACAATACTAAAGTTGAAAATCACCAAGGGCGCATATTTTACTGATAATCAACATGTATAAATAGGCATTTAAAAAAACAGATTTTTTTATAACTTAATTTTTGTTGGTGTCATACCTAATGATACATATAATTCAGTGTGAAACTTGTTTGCCCATATTTTCAGCTAATTTCTTATAATTGGGAATATATTTAGAGTTCTCAGTCCTTAAACAATTATCTAAATGTGAATCATTAAGCTTTGTTCGGTATTTTGATTTAAAATATTTCATATTTGAGAACAAAGACTCGCAATTGTAAGTTTCTGCACAATATGAAGAAAGTTTTAGCTTACATTTCCTTAAAATAGGATACTTATTTTCATCGACTCAGTTCCAAAACATTTTACCATTACTATGCACTTTAAAATAATATCTCATAATCATTCCTCTATAATTTTGTGATTTGTGAAATGATTACACTATAAATGTACCACTAAAATTACGTAGACAACAAACTGTTATACGGAAGTTTCAACTAATTGATCCATAAATCAAGATTTTTTATACTTCAAGGATCCTTGCCAGAAGCTTGAATATTTCTATGTTAAAAGCCTACATTTATTTTAGCATGTTTTTATTATTTTGTTCAATATGAACTCTTAGAAAACTTAAGATTTGACATTAATTTTTCTAGCAGAATAAATAAGGAAAGACTTTCATCGTGGCCAGCATTTTGTAGACACATGAGCAAATATTTGCAAGTCGCGTCAATTGAGGAAGACAGTTATCACTTCGCTCAAAAAAATAACTTCAATATTCACCTTAACCACTTAACAGTTTCGTTCTTCTGCCATATTATGTCCAAAAATAAGCACATTTTTTATAAACAATTTTGTATTAAAATCGACTGTATAAACTCAAATCCTCAGTCAAAATTGTTAGAAATATTGCATTTATTAATTTATTTTAAATTTTTAATTAAGCGAAAACATGGCATTTTTACTTATAGTGGGGTTTTTTAAGAACAACTAACTGAACTGTAAAGAACATTTTCCGCCACTAGAGAAGTCCGATAACGAACTTTCACAACTGCCGGAATCATTTAGCGAAATTTCCGATTCACTGTCTGATCCAATATCAGAATTATATTCTGTATTAAGCTGCTCACTATCTCTCATTGTAACACAAAATTAGGAAAGAAAGTATTCGCAACGCCTGATACAGAGAGAGCCATCTATTAGAAGCAATGGAAACTAAAAAAATGAGAAAAAGCCGGGCAAATCAGTGGATCGGCGTAAAAAAACATGCTGCCCGAGCGCCGCTCGGGCAAATCAAAAAAGTCCCCTTTCGCTGCACCCGAGCGGCGTTCGGGCAAAACTGGTAAGTGGTTAATACAAACAGAATATAGAAATACTCGTTAAAAAGAGGATCTACAAACTAGCACAAGTCAAAATGCAGGACTAGCCATACAGCTATTGCCATACAGGTGAGAAAGCATCCCTCTAATAAGCACCAACCGTTTGCCTGAAAACAGACTAGTTTTGAAGAATTGACTACAGAGAAGATTGAGTTGATGGGAGTGCAGGAAAATTCTATCACTAGGATATCACTTTCGTTACAAATCACATGACCAATGAATGGAGGGAAATGCCAAAATATAGGGAATACGAGCCCAAGATGAAACCTAAGGAACTTCAAGGTAAAACAAGCAATTCGGAAGATTTTATCTCAGTGCCAACAAAGGAGAAAGAAACACTGGAAAAAAGGAAAAGCTAATTTAAAAATAAGCATAAATTATTCATTCGTTTTAAAATTGCCGCTTCTAGAAAACCATATTAGCGTTGTAAAAAGAATCTCAAGCTCACCAAGTTTGTAGTGTGTATACTGAAGAGTATAATGAAAAGAACCAGTGTTAAAAGGCATTTGTAGTCGTATTACGAGTACAAGCACACTAGTTGCTTGCTAAAAAACGTGTGGAATGTGTTTGTCTAGTCGTGTCAAGTAACTAAATAGGCACAAAGTTAATATTTATAGCTGATGTTTAAATTTTATGAATTTGCGATCTTTTCAAGTATTTTTCATGTGTATACTACATACAATACTTTTGAAATTAGTTTTTTTAATGTGAATTAATCAAATTACCAAGTGCCTATACACCCAGGGCTAACACATATCATTAAGGATGAATGGGTGATGAACTGAATGCACAACATGAATTTTAGATTTAGTAAAACAGCACAATTTTATACAGTAAGGCTAAAGCAATACTATAATTTTTCACTTTTTATGATATATAATACACTAAAATAAAAAAAACTGTAATTTACCTGATGATGGACCTGGCTCATTAGGATCGAAATCATCATCTACAACATCATGATAAAGTGGAGAAGCACTTGCATCTGAAAGTTTTCAGAACATAAGTTCGAAGAAAATTTGTCATTCACATGTTAACTGGCAAATAGTATGCTTAAATACATGTCTGATAAGATATGAATATAAAAAAAAAATGAAAAATTCTTAGTATAAACTTTTATGATATAGGAAATAGATATACTTGCTAGTTTACAGATCTGAACTTTTCATAAAAAAGAATGAAACCAAGTTTTATTTCAAAAGAATAATTGAATATTTTCTCTAATACTTCTATTTTCTTCTAATATTGTAATTTCTCCCTTCTCATCTTAATTTATCCATACAGTTAATCGGAAATTTCATATGCAAAAATCATTTCATAAAGCTAATCACTTTTGTTGCTTAATGTTCAATTTTGCCCCACGTTTTTATCAAACCACAACTAACAGATACCACATACTACTATAAAAATCCTAACTCAAAGGGGAATTCAAAGACAAGAACTGTTAAAACGAAGAGTACTAACTATTAGACTGCTTTCTTGGTTCATTTCTCCAATTAGTGATCATAGTTAAAAATTCCTTTATGATAATGGCATTCCAAGCCTCCAGAATATCAGTCTGTACATAAAAACTATCCTGAATATTTTGACAGATACTAAACTAATCATCGCAATTGAACAATGTCAAGAGTGAGTTTATCTAAAGAACTCTGAGATGAAAAGAGGATGGTAATACACTCATTAACTTCAACACAGAAATTCACAAAAAGTCCTTTTGGACATTTTATATTCATATTATCTTTTTAGTCATCTTGATTGTTGTCTAAAAATTGCTTTTTCGGACGTTTAGCTTTTAATTTTCCTAGGAAAGAATTTGAATGTTATTCGCTTAAGTGTAAACATAAATTATATTTTTTGTCCCCAGTTGGGAGATTTCTCAAACTCACTTTCAATCTTTCGAAAAGTAAAACTGTTTCCAAAAATTATGACCAAAACTATGGTTTTCCGACTATGAGTCTCCTTTGCGATTTGCATAAAGTGTTAAATATCAAGGTGTCATTCTTGACAAAAAATCATCGTGAAAAAAGCATATAAAATTTCTTACTATAAAATATGAAAATATTAATTTCTTTTATCGAATTGCCAGACGTTCTTTTGGGGTAAGCCACTATGTCAAGAATCGAATGAATAAGCAATGTACTATACCACTTCATACAGTTGCCGACATGTTCTTGCTAAAATAATTAATACAAAATTTGAGAAATATTCAATGGAGAATTCTTACGTAGTTTAACTAGATACAGAATTTTAAGCTATAAGCTAATTTTATTCTTGCAGGAGTTCGAAATCTATAAGTGAAAGTTAAATTTAAGCATAACATTTTTTGCCGCATTAGCAACTAATATCCTAGAAGACTACATAAATAGAGATGTCCTTATACCTGCTCCCCATTATCCAGCTATTTAATAGGCCATAAATTCTAGTGATTATAATGAGGACTATTCAAATGAGATTTAATGCGGTTTTTATAGATAGCAGAAAGATGAACAAATTTAGCATTGCTGTTTGATTTTTTAGTAACTATACTAACATTTGTTATTTTCAACAGCACGAATAAAATACAGTTTTCAAGCAGAAATTGTGTGTATCTTGCCGTCAAATGGATCAACGACAATGGAACCAAAATATCCGACTTTTTCCGATTCTCGAACATTTTAAACAGAGTATTATCAGCATGACAAATCATAGTGACTGAAACTCTACAAAATAACTTAAAAATAGTAGAATGTACACCCGCTTTGCTTATGTTCAAGCATATTACTGATTTCATGAAAATGAAAGAATATTTTTAGTCCTTTAAATAAATATACCTTAAAGTTACCTATAGATGTGAATATTATTCTTTTAAAGGGCTATTGGATGTTCTTAGGCAGCTGAATGGTAATAAGCAGCTTTTATGCTACGGGGAACGTTCCATCTCACAATGCTGAGCTCATTAAAATTATCTGTCCTACTGTTTATACTTTAGACTGCATTCCTCTCACTTTATTTTAAATTTTCGCAGTATATATCTGGTCATGGTACATTTATATGTTACTTGTCCCGTTTCAATTTGAAGTCAAATAATTCAGGTGAATGTTTATCAACAGTACCTCAAGATGTGAGGAACGTGTAATTTTCTCATGCCCTACCTTTAATGGCCCTAGATTATGCTTACAGAACGCAATGCTTTGCTTGACTTGTCCATTGAACTAAAATTTTGTCAATGCAAATAACTCACTTCTTTTGTCAGTTTTATTTTTGCATGCAACATTTTTAAAGTAAACTTCTGTAAGCAACATGTTAGAATCTCATCCCTAGCCAAAGAGGTACAAATGCTTAAAAAATATGATTATCTTAGTTTGGCAATATATTGAATGAACTCCACTGATTAGTATTATAGTTATTGAACCAAATTTCAATTTCCTATTACATTTATCTCTCACCCAAGTAATCACCGTATGTTCGTAATAAATTTAAGAAAATAAGCACAATTCGATAACTATATTCCACAAAACTCCATAAGGAAATTATGTTTAAATAATATTTGTATTTATTTAATGCATTTACGCATAAGATTAAACATGCATTCAAACATTTAATTAAAAAAAAATATCGTGTGTCTGTTAATGTAAGCTTACCTTGCTGTTGGACTGGGGGCTCTATGTTCAAAGATGCATCAGAATTCGCTGTAATGTAAATTCATGTTAATTTATAATGTTAAAGAATTAATACAAATCATTTATGAAGAGTTTAAACATTTAATTCAGCATTGAAAACTATGTTGTGTAAAATTTTTAAGGGCAACAATTACATAATGAGAATACTGTAACACAAAGCAAAAAATATCCTTTATAGTTGGTTTAATATCTTCTTAATTACAAATTTCACGTCAGTTAAAAAATTAGTTTTCTACTTGTAACACTTATAAATTAAAAAAAATATTAGATTCCTGTTTGAAGATTAAATGCGAATAAATATCTCATACTGAAATAACAAATTTGATAATTTTTAAATTTATATGTATACTTTATAAATTCATTTTTTATTTATGACGCAAATTCTGAGAAGTAATAAACTTAAAATAGCTAAATAAGATGAAAAAAGGAAAGCATCTATATTTTCATAAAATCTATAAAATAAAATTTTTTAAATTTAGGTAATCAATATTTTCCTGCTCTTCAGTGTTTTCATTCTAGTAATTTTTATCCATCAATACTTGAACTTTAAATTATCAATTCGGATTGAAATCAGGATCTTCTATTTCTTAGATTTCAGGGTAAAATTGTATTAGGTATTTTTAAACACAACCATTATCTTAATATGACAATGTGGATTGTACTCCGTATTTCTTAATAAGCATTATTATAGTCACCAGATTTAATTTCCTATTTCACACACATTCGGCTATAAAGTAATCTTCCTCTACTCTTAATAAATTTAGCAGTAAGCTTTGACGATATTGAATAATATTCTATGTTTTATTAAGAAATAATTTATTATGTTCAAATCTTATTTTTATTTAATATATTTATACTCGAACCATTAAATACGCATTTATTTATTTAATAACTATTAATTTTCGAAAAAGAAAATACAAAGCATGAGGCACAAAGTAAGCTTACCTTGTTCTTCTTCTGGTTCGAGAATGCTGATATTCCATGACGCATCGAAGTAGCTGCCTGTAATAAAAATCCCATTAATTTATAATTCTTAATTCTAAAGAAAGTAATAAAAATCTTTTATGCATCATTTTTTTATCCGTTTATACACTTAACTTAATATTGACATTGAGTATAATATTTTAAGAGCAACAAATATTACGAGATAGACATACCACAGCATATAACTATTGTTATTCTTGGATTTAAAATTTCCCGAATATAGATTTTGCACCAACAAATAAAAAATTGTTTTATTTTTGATTCCTTTGTAATTAACAAACGATCAAGAACTAGATATGTCATGCATGAAGATTTAATATGAATAAATTTAACACTATTATGGTAGCGAGAATTCACTTTAAATTTGTATATGCAGTTCATATATTTTTCTTAATACATACACTAAATTAACTATATAATAACTTAACTAAACGGGAAGAATAAGAAATTTAGAAAAAATATAATGAAAGGAAACTATCTTAATTTTTCATTACAGAATTGTTAAACAATGTTAAAGTAAAATTTCTTGAACATTTCATATCGACATTTCAAGTTAAGTAGCACTGAGAGGTACACATAAGAGATGTCATTTATGAACATAATTAAAGCAATTTTTGAAATTTGATGGAAATAAGATTAAGGAAAATTCTGAATTATGAATTATTGATATGCACTATATTGGAATGTCATTGTTAATTTAGAATATCAAATGCGGGGGTAAAATTACAACAGATAACCTAATCTGTAGAAAAATACAAGGTGCAGCTAAAGACAAGCAATTTGTCTATTACTGATTGCACAAGGAGAGGTTTTCTTTCATTACTGATACAAGTGAGACTCTCTAAATGAATCTCGAAAAGTAAATTTTTCTTATTTATCCATATTTCAATATTAATTTTCCATATTTATGGAGTAACAGGGGTTTCAGGCTGCTTCTCAATGTGAACAGAATGCTGAACAGCAATGTGAGACATCGTTCGACGTGGGCAGCGAGTGGGAAGAGCATTCTCCCTCCCTTGGTTACTGGAGCTCCAAGAACTGGGGACGTGTCTACTTTAATTTGGGATGTCTAAAGCTTTCTTGTTTTGAAAGGAGGATGTCAGCTTGGGAATTCATTCCATTATTGACCATTGCTCAAAAATTACGAGGTGCTTGGTGATAATGGGGAATTCCAAATCCTTTGAAGCTAAAGTACAGTTCGGGACTCGCCTGCAGCACTCTGAACATCTAACATTATTGAAAAATATTAAAAAGTTGTGCGATATTATCAGTAATTTCACGAACCAGACTTAATAGGCAATGACACCATAGTTTTTTTCAGTCTAACTTTTATTTTTTATTATTTTAGTCTTATAAATTGATTTCCATGTGGAAGCACATAATATTTTAAATAAATATAGATTAATAGTATTTTTATAACTGTGCTCAAAGATTAAAATTAATTTAATAATGTTAGGAAGGTAGTATTTGATTGTAATACTTTTTAAATCCTGTGTATCAACAAAAAGTTGCTTTTCCATTTACTGTCCATTGCTTAATTGGTCACTTCCACAAAACACTTATAATAATTTTTGATAATTAAAAGTTTAAAAAGGAACATTTTTTCAATATAATTTCTCAGTATATCATAGTCGATATGGAGAAATTATTTACGCCAGTTTCATTTTGAGACCCGATTCAAGGCATTCTTTGTCAGATGGAAGTGACGGAAAAATATCAGAAGCATATTTAAGATGTGGGAAAATGCAAGAGAAACTTATTTAAAGTGAATTAAAATGATTCTGAACCACCATGTTTTCAGCAGCTGATCTGCCAGCCAAATAATTACTTACTTAGTCCCTCACTTATTACATTCCTTTTACTACTGTCATAATCTTTTTCTTAATCACACACTTTGTAGATAGTTACTTCTATACATATTTATATAAAAAAAGTTGTTATATATGTGTGTATATATATATGTCTTTTTTTATTATTATTAAGAAGATCTCAAACAAACAATTAAATAAATTTGATTGTTTTATCATGTATAACTGTATTAATCAAGAATTTTGTTTCCTTAATGTTTGTATGTAAATAATTGTATTCGTACAAATATTTTGTTTCTGTAAATTATTCTTTTCATTTAAATATGTAAATCAAGAAGTTGAATTTTTCTATTTTTTTTTTTATTAAAAATATTCATTGCCATGTATTGTACAATCCCGTGGGAGTACTTACTATTCCTTGAGTTAAAATTATTGCATAAAATTTATTTGTGTGTGCTAGAACTGTCTATTTGTTATGCAGATTAATTTTAGGCTCCAATCAATTTCACTATAAAATCAAGGTAAATGGCCCAGTGGCTACAAATCTACCAAACCTTAGACCTTAGACTAAATAATTATCACTCTGTGCAGCAGTTTGTGGGCTCGAACTGATCAATACTTCGATGTTTGTGGTTGAACCGGAGGACATGGCGCTAACAACTCAGCAGTTTATTTGGCTTCTAAAATGGAAGATTATAAAAATGACTCTTGTTCTAAATTAAATTCCTATCCACTACAATCTTATTGAAAATATTGATTCAACTATTGAATTTGCAAGCTGGCAGAACGCGTTGTTTATTCCTTTACCAAATCTTTAGCTTACTTATTATACTTAATTATGGGAAACATTTTCCATATTTAATTGAAATGCAATGTCCTATTTTGAATTTGATGCTTAAAATTTCTATGATAAAAGCAAGTAGTATATTTTAAGCATGAAATTTAAAAAATAGAAAGAGAAATTTAGAACTTACGAGGGTTTTCTTGTGTGACCTCTTCATAATCTTCAATTATCCATGAGCCGCTTGCCTCTAAAAATTTAAAATCCAGTGTTCATTACCAATGCATTCTAATCTCACATACCTTCATAAAAGTTTTAATTTTATTTTGTCATTTAGAACATAGAAGCAATGTAATTTAGTTACAATAAACATAATGACTTTAATAAAAAGGTTTCGAAAATAAATATTTACTGACTCCGTAACCCTACATTGAGAACTGAAGTTCTTTTGTCACAGCAAATCTAATATATGGAGTAGTTAATTAATAGTAGTTATTATTAGTTATAAAATAGTTTATTCACTTAGAGGATTTGTCTATTGGTGAATTGCTATTCTAGTCACATCCGACTTTGAACAAATGGATTCAAAAGAATTACCAACAGTCAGTTAAACAGATGGATCACAAACTAAAAAATGAACTGAAATAAGGCATGTAGTAGTTACTCCAACTGTTAACTTTAATTTTGGAACTACACACTACTCATGACAGCAGAACTAGATCATAGCACTTCACGCAAACAAAAAATTTTACACAATTTTTTCAAAAATTTGCGTCCTAATTAGCTAACTATTCATTACATTTCTTCCCACAATGTAATCAAGGAAGATAGCTGGGAATTTTTACTGGATTGGAAATATTGATTTTCATTCTCAAAACTTCCATTACATTCCAATTGTGAACTATTTTGTTCAAGTCTAATAACGACTGTTTCAAAAACATTTTAGGGCTTTTATCAAAATCTTTTAAAACTAATATTCGAATCGGGAAAAAACTAGCATTTTTACAAAAGTTTGATTTTTTTTTTTTTTGGACACTATGAATTCCATATGAATCAAATTTCCATTTTTATGCAATTATATTTAAACAAAATTCCAATGAATGTATTGACACTAAACTGATATCTTTCGCACACTAAAGCCAATACGACTTATCTGTCTAATCAGCAAAATCATGGCAAGAGGCTGATCATTCAACTATTAGTTCACTAAAATGGAATGGAAATCGAATGCACAGCTATTGAAATTTGTTTTTATTATTTAGTTGACGTTTCGGAAAAATTGTGGAAAACTCTTCAAATTTCTAAATACAGAAAAATAGATTCGTTTGAACAAGATCTCTAGAGGATATTTTTAACATCGCATATATTACAAACAGATATGAGTTACGTTCAAGAACCTAATTAATTTTCTTTTGTACGTTTTCTAACAGTTCGCTCTGCAAAAGTTTGTTATTCTAGCTTTTTGAAAAAGAGTTCAAATTAATGTGACTGACACTATATATATATATATTAACTATTAAATAAAAAAATTCATTATCTGTTTCAAATCTAACCTGAAAAATTTAAGTGAATATTTTTAAATTAACCTAGAAGAAACTTTAATGTAGAAGAAAATAAAACTTACTGCTCTTTCCTTCAGCTGAGGATAATTTTCTTTTTGCTAGAAAAGAAAATTACAAAATAGAGTATCCGATTTAACCTGGAATATTTAACATTTCTAGATCTTTATAAATGTTACATAAAATATGTTTGAAAGTTTTCCCTTGTTGTCTCAACACATAACAATGGATGGATGAATGAATGGATCCATCCATCCTAATATATATATATATATATATATATAT
>JAPDSC010113216.1:0-11128 GCA_026290005.1 Latrodectus geometricus
TTAAGTAGCAGAGAGCTACGTTTTAATTTTATTTGATAATTTTAACAGGCACACTTGAGTAATTAACCCATTTGCCGCAACAAGGCCGGACACTGCTATTCATTTAATCTTTACCCGATGGGCACCTGTGAACCAAATTACGGAGGTAAGAGTAGCATCACCCACGCCACACCACCACAAACCAGTTTATAGGGCATGTCATATTCATCCATCATCTGAGAAAAGGGCAAGAAACACAGAGAGAGAAAGTACATCCATGCACGAGCCGGATTCGAACCCAGGTCCTCCCCATCCATAGTCAGATACTCTAACCATCAGACAGGGTGGGAGGCGGAATTTTAAATATAAATGTACTTATTCTACTATTTTCATGCATCCATGAAATCCTTTTTAGTTTAATTAATGTTATTCACAAAAAATAGTTTAATAAAATGACGTTTACAAATTAATGTTAGGAACATCATAAGCTATTCATTTTGCAACAATTTTCTACCATGGAAAGACTCCAATGAAATCTGAAACAGAATTCCTGAAACAAGTAGAAAGCCAAATACTTTAAATATTTTATTTGTATTTCGAAATTTATAAGGATAAATTTTCTACAACTCGTAAATATTTATGTACTTATCAAAAGTTTTTAAATTAGTAAAATGCTTATAAATAATCTGGATAAAGTTTACCTACACAATTTTCTACAAATTTAGATTCAGGAGTTAAATATTGCAAAATATTAATCTTTAACAATTTTATAATTTTCTTTAAAAATACTGTAGACAAAACCGAATTCAATTAATATTGTGAAACATTTAATGTAAGAATGAAACCTGGTATATTTATTTTATATTATTATGCATATAAAATTAGTGTTATGTATTTATTGGCATTTATTTTATATTCTGAACCAGATATAAAAAATGGTCAATATGAGATTACTCATAAAGTCATAATTATTGAATTAAAGATAATTACTTTATAATTATTCTTTTTAATTTAAATATACAACTATATGTTTTTATTAATACTTTATTTAATTTATATATCAAATTAAGTTACCAAATTATTGTTTCCCTCCATAGAAAGAGAATGCATTTTCCTTTATAACATTTTATTTTTGTACATATTGAACTAAAATTTACTTATATAAGTATCAAAAAATAAAATTAACTTTTAAATGTATTATAATATTTATTGTAAAATTAATGATAAGAAATATACAAAAAATTATGCATTGAATTTGGATCACATTTAAAGTTTTTAATTTTACCACCAACTGTGTTTTCACTTACAATTTATTTAATTGGCTTCATTGTTAACACGATGTTTTAGTGACTATTCGTACTATGTATATGTGCTTGTAATTTCTATTTTAATTCTATATATCACATTCATTGACATTTCAATGCATTCCGAGCACTTCTAAATTTACATTTAAATTATAAATTGAAAAAAATGGAGAATTATATACATTGATAAATTGACACATTAGTTTCTATTTTTTACCTTATAATAATATAAGTCAAATTAGTACTATTAATAGACGATATATTTGAGAACTGATACATTTTAAAAAGCTAAAATTAAAATTATTTCCACTTAAAATTCCTAAACCTTTTAATAAAAAAAGTAAATATATTTGAAGAAATAGCAACATTTTATATTCTTATATACATTTTCTTAACTAATATCAATGAATAATCGTGAGTAATTTTATAGATTTTTATCTATCATTAACTAAAGTTTTATGCATTTTTTATTAGTTGTCTAATAAAAACACAAATTTAACTTTTTAAGGGAGTTTGGTGTATATAAATTTGTATTACCTTATAATTAAAAAAATATCATTGAATATCATAGTATCCTTGAAAAGAAATAATTAAAAAGGTAAATAGAAAAACTTTGTCATGCACATACTATCAACACTGCAGCTAAACTTAGTATAGTTTCTCAGCTGTTATTTTCTTTTATAGCTTTATTGTTTCTTTTTAAAAAGGAATTTTTTAATGAGATATAAAATTGGTATGCAATAAATTACCATACATGAATAGTTTTTTTTTAAATTAATGCAATATATAATTAATGCAATATTTTTTCCTCAAATATTTAAAACCTGCTTTAAACAGGACGAAAATTAGAAATTTTTAATAACACGATTATATAATAAAAATTATTATTCTATATTTTATGATATAATGCGAAAGCAAAATTAAATTCATATTTAAGCAAACCTATTTCTCTAATATAAAGTTGATTTCAATAGATTAACACAAACTTTTTTTATAAAAAGTATTTTTTAAAAAATCTTTAAATTTTAAATATGTATAATTGATTTCTAAAATTTAAATGAAATTTTAATTCATATATTTATATTGTATTAAATTTTAATTTATCATATTTCTTCTCATAACTTCATTCATATGAGTTAGTTTTAATGATTATCAAATACCGAGTTGAAATTTATCAATATTAATATTTGTTGAAATTGTTAATAATACAATTATAAGCTAGATATGCAAAGCTTGTATTTGGGTTGATATTCAAAATCTTTCAGACACGTCGAACAAACAGAGAAATCCGATTTCGTAATAATAGGATATGTTAAAAATCAGATAAAATATTAAATACTAATCCCAGAACGAAAGTTCTCTGAATGAATATACTCGTATTACGATTTATTCCACTTAGATAATAAAATATTAAATTGCTGCAAATTGCCATTGTTATGCCATGGCAAATTTCATTAATGGATGTTTTCCCAATGGAAGGAAAGATTCTTATATTTGCTTCATAGGTACACAAATACTACATTTTGAAAAACAAAACTAGTTTCCAAGTAATTTTGTTGAAGTTTCATTTTTATAACTGAAAGTAAAATAATTTAATATTTCATATACATATTTTATAATAAATAAGAATGGTATGATTTCGCACTCATGACATACTTTTGGATTCAGCGATTGATTGATTATGTGAATGATTCATTAATTGATCTCATTTAATAATTTCTCTTTAATTTATAGTAATCAAAACACTAGCCTTATATAATAGTAAATAAAATTATGATTTTATTAACTATTGAATTCATTCCTATTATACTTCTTATTCTTATTTAGATTTATAGAACCCATTTGATTTGCAATACTAACCATTTATATAAGACTATGCTTTATATCAAAATATATGTATATTGTTTTTAATATAAATATTTCTACATATGTATAATTTAAATTAAAAAATAAAATGAAATCACTGGCTCTTCTTAAAGATTTTACTATTTTAAATGCATAATTTAAAACATCATTATTAAAGTTTTAATTAAAGATTTTTACGTTCTTCAATTTTACATTTAAAATGTTTGTGAACAGTTATACAAATTCTGTCGATAGAAAATATTTATGCATGTAAATGTTAAATTTATTACAAGTTTACCAGAAAAATTAAAAAATTATGCATTTATTTGAAGTTACTTGATTAAAAAATATATAAACTAGCAAAAAAATGTAAATAATGCAAATAAAATTTATTTTGAATTAATAGTATAACTAAACATACTAAATATAATTAATTGATTTGAAAGTTTTTAAAATATCAGAATATTTGTGATGCATTGTTTAATTTTTCAATTAAAATTCTTTGCTAATATAGAAAGCTAATTATCTCGCTTGATTGCTTCAAGTTTATACTTTGTCATTTATGAGTTTCAAAAAAACAATTTTACATCAATGTGATTTTTTTAACAACAGCAATGTCCAGATATAAGTAAATTGAATATATAATTTTTTCGTCTGAAATATTCCCAACTTTTATTGAGAATTATCATTTTGAAAGAATTTAAAAAAATAAAAAATTCATTTCAATACCTCTTGTACTTTATCTCAAGCAGAAAACCGCCTCAATGCTTAGAAATTCATCAACAAAATTATTGCAATTATGAAATGCTTATTTTCGCTCACTTAATTAAAAAAAATATGTCCATCCAGTGAAGTGAAAAATCCTTTTCATTATATATTAACGCTACTTTTAATTATTGCTTTAAGGATTCTATTTTTTATTCCTACAAAAAGAATATGGTTATTATTTTTGTAATGAAAAAAGAACACTTATTAAATTTAGTTTGGCAAACCTTTATTTTTAGCAGAGTTATTGGAAAACTTGTAAACTCATACTCTTTGACAAATAATTCTCAAATAAGTCAATAGATCAAAAAAGTTAACAAATAGATAATTCTTTTTAAATTTTTTTATTTTGTTTCTGTAGAAACATATTTTTTACTATAAAAAACTAGTAATATTTTTTTATAAAGATATCAAATAATAAGTTTAAATCATAAAAATTATGATCATAACGATCATGATAACAATATGACATAAAAATTATGATCGTTAGCAAAATGAATCAAATGTAAATTATAAAAAAATTGAATTCAATTATTCACCATACTATTCACCATACCATCGAATTCAATTATTAATCATATTTTAAATCCATATCGCAAATATTTGCGATTCAACTCGAACTTGAGATTAATTTAAGAATCATATTTTATCACGCTTCAGTAGTCACATAGTTACATAAGAGATAGAGATGGATAAAATTTTACATAAATACAAATGTTATTTTGGAGTATTTTATAATTATAAGGGTTATTTGCTTTCAAATAGGAATAAAAGCTAAAATATCTTATCATAAAACTTTGCTTAAAATATGAATGCATATAAATTTACCTGCACAAATATTTATTGTAAAAATAAGACATATAAAACTACACATTTATTAATAACAATCAGTTAATAAGTGCTCATTATTATTGAAAGTTACATATTAAACATCTGTTTTAAAGTGATGTTAAAGGAATGTGAAATATAATATAATATTTTTTTGTATTATATATAACTTTTTAAGCAAATTTAAACTCTAACCAAGATTTATAATAAAAACATTCGTTTATAATTACACTCTGGGTAACTAATACTTTATGAAAATACAACAGTAAAGAAATCTCAATATGATAGTTATATTTCCTCAGTTTGAAAATTGACATTGATCTATTTGAAAATAATTCATTACATTTTCAGAAATGTAATGAATTATTTCAGATGTAACTTGTTTTGTAAAGAAAATTATAATCAATCATAAAATATTCTTAGTTCAACATTTTGTGTTTTTGTTTAATGTATAGGTCATTATTATGCTTACACTATTTATTTAAAATGAAGATATTGAATGCATATGTTATATTGTTCAAAAACCTATAAAAATTTCAAATTTACCTAAATGAATCTTATATTACAGATAAAGATATTATTGTTAACAAAGACGAGCATTTTAAAATAAAATGAGCTCTAAATCTTATACAGAAGCGTAGAAATCTTATCTTATCAAATCTTATACAGAAACGTCCTGAAAGAAAATGAATAAATACTTTAAATTTGATTAAAATTATTTATTTTTAAATGTAACTGTGGTGAAAAATATATATTTATTTTTTCCTCAGTTTATTACTTTAAATTTCTTTCATTATGTAGAACACATCATAAAATTTGTTATCATTTATACAGAAAAACTTAGCTCAATTGAAACATGATAGAATCAAATGTTAAATATTTTGCCAATCATTGCATTTGGTCTTCCATCAAAAGATTATCCTTCCACAGAATTCTTCCTTTTGAACTTAAATTTGTGCAAAACTTCTTTGAAAGGAAACAATTAATTTAAATGTGGCTCACTGCACATCTTATAACATTATTTTAGCAAACAAATTCAATGCAAATAAAATATATATTATGACACTAAACATAATATGTTATTTGAAATTAACAATATGAGCATTTCTTATGAATATTTCCTAGTATTCAACATAAAAATTTACTGATATTGATACAAAATATCAAATTCTGTTAATAACTAATTTTATGTTCATATTATAAAAAATTATATAAAACAATTCTTCAATTGAAAATTTCCAACATATTTGAAATAAATTATTTTTAAATGAACATAATACATCTTCTGTTATAATTTAATCAAAAATTTGGTTTATTTTAGTTTTAATTTTAAAAGGCATATTTCTTCTCTCAAAAGTCTTCAAAAGATAAGAAAATGATTTTCTTGCGTTTTTAATGAAGCATTATTTGTTTGTTTGTTTTTTTTTCATTTTATCTACTTAAATAATATACATTAACCACATATCAATAAATAAATCATATTATTGCACAAATAAATTATGCCTCTAACAATAAGATACAAAAGACTTTTACATAAAATTCTTTTAAAATTGCACATTTCACTGATTAAAGGTTTGATTTTAATTATATATTACTGTTAAAAAATTATATTAAAGATTAAAATGTAATATAATATTCTTTATAAAAACAAATTATAGAATCAAACAAGAATATTAAAATTAATACTTAATGTTTATAAAATGATAGTTAATCAATGAATTTAATAGTTAAAGTATCACCCATTAAAGTAAACGAAATATGATTTTCCCTCTTGAAATATAAACCATTACTATAAAACTTCCCCTTTCGAAAAGATATATAAATGTGGATTATGATACTTTCTCAAATAAATTGATGGTACGAGTATTTGGTGTTAAATCTATGTTTTTAAAAAAACAGTATTAAGTAAAGTAACAGTAAATGATTCAGCTCTTGATAGCAGCATCCTACTTTTAACCAGAAGTGGATTACATATCATCTACTAAAATTTAATACCGTCTCAAGTAGGAAATCCAACTTCATTTTTTTTTATTGACGTTTTGGAAAAATAAAGATCTTTTCTGAAATTAAATATTTCAAGAGCTTTTTTGTAAAGAAATTTACTACATTTTTTTATCCTACATTATCTAGGAAGTACATTTGTAGTGACAAATGAATATAAGTAGAATAAATTTATTGGAGTATTAACTTATATTTTTTTTTCATTTTCCATATTTCTAAAGGCTTTCTGTCCGTGTATTATACATTATCTATTTTTTTAAATGAAATTGGTTGTTGACTAAAGAATAACACTAATTTAAAATAATAAGGAAATCTTTATCTCAACTGTGGATATAAATTCTAAATTTATATACTAATGTAATTTATACACTAATAGATATTAATTCTGACATAAATTTCATAGAAACATCAAAATTCATTAAAACTAAACCAATAGGAAATTATATTTTCATTACGTGTTCATTTCTATTGAACTAATATTTTTTAAATGATACTTTTGTTATCAAATTTAAGAATGAAATAAAAAAAATTTATAACATGCAAAGTCACTGCTTTAAGAAATATTTCAAAAAAAAAAAAAAAAAAAAAAAAAAAAAAAAAAACTTTTCTACGATTTTTAAAGCCTATGCAAAATTTAAAATTATCAAATGGAAACAGTAAAAACTTATCATTGAAGCTGATTAATATTTTATATTTTCTTAATAAGATTTCGTGCTATGGTAAATTTGGTATGGTTGTGGTATGGTAAATTTAACGGATATTTTTTCTTATTTTTTTTTTGTATATAAAATGCATTATCTTATTGTTTAATTGAATTATCTTGTTCAAATTTTATAGTGTTCCATTTTATCTTATCAATGTACAATATTTTTGAGTGAGTTTTTTATATGAAAATATTTTTAGCAAAACTATGTTTTACGTAGAATTTCATGTGACTGTTATATTTTAACATTAATACATATGTTTTGCAGATCTAATTTATATAGTTTGGGAATATTATGCTAACTTTATTGAAAACAAAATAAACTTTATTAGCAGCATAAAAAATTGGGGAAAAAATAAAAAATTG
Organism: Latrodectus geometricus; assembly: GCA_026290005.1. Classification (NCBI taxonomy): domain Eukaryota; kingdom Metazoa; phylum Arthropoda; class Arachnida; order Araneae; family Theridiidae; genus Latrodectus; species Latrodectus geometricus. The sequence goes on from JAPDSC010113216.1 coordinate 7,792, forward strand.
AAGAATAACACAATTTTAATATAAATAATATATAGTGACTTGGATAAACAATCTGTGTTCGTGTTTACTTTTTCCCATATGATTATGATATTTTTGACTATGTCTTATATGTTTATATGTATATACATATATATATATATTTATTTAAATTGTATGAACATCTGACAATAACAAGATTTTTGGAAACTTGAAATATATATATTATATATATATATTATTATTTATATGATTGAAATATATATATATTATTTATATGATTGCATTGAAAATGTTTGCCTATAACCTTAAATTATGAATTTAATTCTATTGTTTTTACCTAAAAAGAGAATTATATTTTGACCTTAATTAGATAATTTCATCTGTTTTTGATAATTATTTTTGTTTTTGCGAAACTTTAGTGTATCAACTACTGAATAAAAAAAACAATGAATGCCTTAATTTTAATAAATTTTTTTTTAAATAATAGCTTTAAAAATAGCTTTTAGTGTGCCCAAAAAAGATTCTGCAACCTTTTAATTTAAGTTTTCTCATTTAGCTGCCTTTATTTTAATTTTTAAAGCTTTGTAGTGTAAAAACATTTTGCAAGTTAATGCAGAATTTTTCCCAAATTTCATAAATGGAAAACAATACTGGGTCTCATTTTTAATTGTAACATAATCTAGTTAACATAATATATAAACGAAAATGTATTAAACATTTGCAGACGTTTTATATAAATATTGTGAAGGTGAATAATTCCATGTACGTCATATTGCAATAACATAGTAGTATAAATAACAAACACTTTTAATTGAATTCTATTATTAATATTATTTTCTTAATATACATATTATAATTTTCTTTGTATTCCAGTAATATAATTTTATATCATTATTATCACTTAATTTTTTTTCAATATTTAACAAAATCTAAAGCATAACATTTAATGAATATATTTTCAATAATTTTCCAATGAAGTAAGACTAATTAATATTATAATTCCAAGAATTTTAATTTTGAATAATGTGGTCTACTTATTTTATTAAAATTTTAACCAAATCTCTATGTATTATTTAAACTAAAATTTTGTTATTATTCAATGCTATCAAAAATTTGTTGAAAGCATGCAAGAGCTGCCTGCCGATATTCAGCAACTTTCCAGTCTAGAATTTTTGGACAGGCCAACATTTCATCGATATCATGCGCGATTCGAAGACATAAAATGCTCTTAGACACGCCGATGTCAATAATGTAGGACGTGGTTTAGCCTGCACAAATAAGATAATGGTTGCCCAGCAGCCGGCACGTTAGAATCACCACTCAATCAGAGTAGTTTTTGCTACTGATTCGAACTCTGATTTCGCTTTGCAAATTAAAGGTTGAAATGGAAAATTTGTAAGTTATTGGATCATAAAGTTGTCAGAAATAAAACAAATTCAGTGTAAGGTTTATGGTGCAACTAGAGATGTCAGCAAAAGCATTGATATATCTAGAGATAGAGGATGCAATCTTCCATGACATTAGGGAAACCTACATTAGCGCAAAGGAATTCTTCATAGAAATACAGACAAATAATTGGAGCTTAATGGTGACCGGAATATGAAAATTGAGTGTTATACTTGTGGTGCAGCTAGACACATCCCTAGAAACTGCCCGATACCTAAATATGTGGAAAATAATCGACCACCACATCAGTGAATCTTACTTTATCGCAAAGGAACTTTTCACAGAAATGTAGGAAAAATATTAAAAATAAACTATATAATGAAAGCTCCTGTCATTTTACTAGAGTTCAAAGGAAATACCAACATTCTTTTAAGCCAAATTATTGTTTCACTGATTTTGAAACCAAATCCATGGTATTATAAAAGTTTCATAAAAGCCCAAAAAGAAGATAGAGGTATAAATCCAATTTTGGAATTAAAGGAATCTTCCAGTATGCTACCAAGTTTGAAGTACACTTCCTCCTACAGTCCTACTGCTAAACACTATTAAGTTCTATAGGACCCACTCTATATTAGAAATGGTTTGTTATACAAGAAATGGGAGTCTGATGACAAGTATAGTTTCAAATGGCAACTTGTACTTCCAAAATCAAAAACTTCGGATGTTTTGATGGCACTAATTAGAAGATGTACAGGAGGCCACTTCGGGTAATAAAAACCTTACAGAAAGTTGTAAAACATTTTTATTGAAGCAAAATTGGACAAAATGTAGATAAGTAGTGCTGACTTGTAATGATTGTACGGCTTGTAAGGGACCAAAGAAACATAGTCGAGAGAGATTGCATTTGTATAACGTAGGAGCTACTTTCTAACGAATTACACTAGAAATTTTGTGTTCTTACCACGGTCTTTAAATAGTTAAAATTACATCCTAATTGGTGTTTGCTACTTTACTAAGTGGGCTGAAGCGTTTTCAATCATCGATCTAGAAGCTACTAGATGTTTTAGTGCAGCAATGATTTCCAGATTCATCACACTCTTATAAATTCATTCAGATAAATGTACGAATTTTACCTCTGCTGTTTAAAGGAATGTGCCAATTTCTCAGTGTAGACAAGAAGCAGACCATGCTTTTATATCCACACTCGATTGTATGATAAAGGAGTTTCACTGAGCCCTCTTGAATAATCTCTCATTAATAGTTTCCAGAAATCAGCTAAATTCGTACTTGAAGCTACTGCTGTTTCTGCTTGCATACTGCAAAGCTGTCCACAACTCTACCGAATATATTAAATCTCAGATGATCTTTGATTGTAAACTTCGTCTCTCCAGTTACCTTCAGTTCTATCAACCACTGGAAACATCTTCATTACCAAAAGAAAATTTGCTATCTTCAGACACAATTTGACGATGTCCATAATTTTGCTCGAAACCTTAAGAATGAAGACGAGATAAGACACAAAAACGAAAGGACATGAATTTTCAGAAGGTGATTCATTTTGATTGTAAAACTCGATTCTATCTTTCGTGTAGAGAGCATCCCGGTTGGCTTGCAATTTTGGAGAAAGTCTTTTCTTTAAGTTTGCAAGCCAACTGGGACTGTTTCTATTCAGTCCTAAAAAGACTGAATGACGACGTCGTTCGTATAATAAAATCAACTTCCTTAAAAATTAGTAGACCATGCTCTTTGTTAATAAAGTTAATTTTTTCTAACTGACAAATACTTTTATTTGTTTTTGTATGCAACATGTTTTATATTATCTTAAAATATAAATTCTTTTTTCAATGTATATATGGTTTCCTATCATTAGATTGTTCTGACCGGGATATTCAGTTCTTGAGCAGAGCAATGTAAGAAGTCATGAACATTACTTTTTAAATATCTCAGACAGATCTGAAAAACTCAAATTTTG
>JAPDSC010113216.1:11528-45441 GCA_026290005.1 Latrodectus geometricus
ATGACTCATATAAAATATTCAGAGATAGAAATATGTATCTTTATTAATAGTCATAATCTATGGCATAAATCTGTCAGCAAATAGATATTCCTTATTCTGCAAAGTGAGAATAGATTATTACAAGCTTATTTTTAAAATTCTTGGAAGTATTATTTTCTTGACTCTTTTGCTCTTTTAATTTGTGTTTGCTGGCAATTTCATTAAACAGCTTCTTTATTTTCAGGTAAATATTCCAATTATGTTTTTCTATTGATTTCGCACTTGTTAGAAAAAATAAATATAATGTTTGTTTGTGAAATATGATTTAATTTTTGTGCGTGAAGATAAATGAAATCCAAATGTATTTCTACACTAATTTTCTAAACATAGCATGTGCACTGTGAAAAACTTATTTTGTATATGTTATACCAATTCTGACAAACTTTGATACAAAAATTCTGATTTTTTCTTTTATTTTTTAATTTTAAAAGTTTTTTTTTTTTTTTTTTTGAAGTTTTTCTCAAATCTAGGCATCGGCTAACGACTTTACTTTATTAGTTGGCAGACCCAAGAATTATGTTGCAGAGTCCTTCTATTTATTAGAAATCATGACATGGAAATTAATCCTAAACATAAATGCATATAAAACTAAATTCTTTCAAATTACCATTAAAATCTCTCAAATTACAATATTTTTAATTAATATTAGAATGATTTCAAAGGTGAACACAACATTTGTTATTTAAGTGTATTTTTATTCTTCTCGAATTACATATCAAATTAATGTACTATGTACTACAAAATTTACATTGAATACAAACAGGAAGAAAATAGTTTTTGTAAAATTTTATACACCAGTAGAATAGTTTTATTATTCCATGGAATAGGAGAATTTTATGTATAAAGAAAAGATAGTAATTCTTCAAATCGTTTCGAAAATAAATAAGAAATAGTTCTTTTCAGCTTAAGAACTAGTTACAAAAGTAAAGCGTGGCCATTCATCGTTTGTTTGTTCTACCGATCAGGAATAAAAAGAATTTTTTACCCAAAATAGATTGAGTTGTGGGCAAATAAGAAAATACTTTCATTGTGTTAAGTACTTTCAAAATAAGAAAGTTCTTTCCAAAGTTCTGATTTCCGTATTTTTCTTTTATTTTATATTTGTTGCCTGAAAGATTTAGTTTTCATATATGTAAATAAAACATTTTTAATTTACTTTGATTCATTATTTCTCTTATCATATACAACTTCAGTTAAATTTTATTCTTAATCATAGTCTTGAAAACTCTTCCTATATATTGTGTATTATATAAAAGTATTTCCAGTGATATATTTATTAAGTAATAACTTTTCTCCACTTATATGGATAATTAGGGGAGATATTCATTGAATAATTCAGTGTTCATCTGTAGTTTTAAAAGGTTTTACAGACAATCATCAAATCTGTTTACTTTTTTTTATTTTGAATAATAGTGAATAAGTATTTTATGAAGACAATATTTGAATTTTAATTTCTTTTTTTAATTTTGGTGTGTGTCGCTTAGTTATAAATTGAAAAGTAGGATAAAAAGAAAAAAAAACATTTTTCCTTTTTTTTTTTTTTTTTTTTTTTTTTTTTTTTTTTTTTTTTTTTTTTTAACTTTGGGAAATTTTGAAAGTTAGTTCAGAAAAGGGAGTGTGAAAGCTGATTTAAATATCCACTAACAAAAAATGAGAAGGTAAAATACCTTAAATTATATATTTACCTTTCAAAATATTTTCCTATATTAATTCATTTAAAAATTGAATTAACTTCTGATAATCAATATGTTTTGGTATATTAAGTCGTCTCGTGTTTAATAAAGCTCCGAAAGAAAACGCTACTTGAAAGCCCAGAAATTGTTTTTAACTTACGTTTTATAATTAAAAGTTTTTTTATTTTTAAATAAATTTGCATATTTCAAAAACGAATTGTGGTCAACCACTGTGTTGTACTATATTTTGAGAATATATGACTCACATATTGCAATGGTTGTTGTAATGTGTAATGTTTGAAATTTAAATAAAAAATAATTGAAAAAGTAATAGCTCTAAAATCTTTTGAATGTTCTATTTATATTTTTAATATAATTTTATAAATAGAACCACAAAAATGTTTTCTACATGAGACCTCTCAAAAAAAGGGAATAACTATTTTTTGTAATGCTATATCTTCTTATATTTTATTCACAGGTGTGTTCAAAGAAATATTTATTCAAAAATGAGAAATACTAAAAACGTTCAGAAATTAGGAAATTTCTTCTAATTTATATCTGGATCAAAATAAGCACAAACTTTTAACCTACAATTCATTACTGTTACATCTCAGTACTTTTAAAATAAAAATTTTAAGGAATATATCTGTAACATTCGATTTGGAAACCAAAAGCGTATTAATGTCATTCAAGATAAATATATTAAAGAGTAAATATTCAAGAGAAAAATTATATTTAAAATAACAATAATACATTCAAATAATTTAAGGAATTCCTAAAGTTACTTCTCTAAAATTAATTATTAAAAATGCATTCCTATCATGAAAAATCTTATCTTTTATACAAAAAACATGAAAAATGAAGCATACATTTAAATTTCCAAGGAGTTATTTTTCAACTACTTGGAGTAATTTACTTGAAACATATTATGTCTTCACACGTTGTTACTTAAGCATTGTAGGTGTGTGTCATCAAATGTTTTACTCTAGAATTTAAAATATTGTATTCGCAAACACTTTTATCAATTTTTGGAAGTTTAAATATTTTCTTATTTTGATATAATATAAAAATTAGCATAAATGAGGCAATTTTGCTTATTATGTATACGTGAAATAATAATAATTAAATTGCAAATGGATTGGCTTAAAATTTAACTATCTATCAACTTCTTATGAAAGAAATGCTGTTATCCATCTCAATACTATCAAAGTTATTTGTGAATTGTGGTTAGTAATTATCCAATTTCTCAATATATACTTGCAAGATATTATATTAATGGGGTGACTTTTCAAGCATGCATGTTAGCCTTAAAACATAAGAACTTTTAGGCCAGTGATCATATAAATTGAGATATGATCCTGAAAAATATAAAAATATGAATTACTGCAGATTTTAAAGACTGGGGAAAGCCATGTATCTTAAAAATCAGATTTATAATGACGTTGATCCTATTGTAGTCTGCAAATAAGTGAATATATCACGCTAAATCAAGGCAATTTCTAGACTCTTATGATGAATCCAAGTAAAGGTTAACAATGGTGTTTTATAAGATTATGTTTCAGATGATAAAGTACGAAGAGCAAAATAAGCAAGGACATCTGTTTTGTTCGTATATCCGCGAAAGGTAATTATTTGCATAACGTATTTTTTTTTGTGAAAACGCTGACTTTCCCAGCAGATTACCTGAATAACGTAGAAATTTAAAATGCAAAAGTACATTTTTGAATACTATAATTTAAATTTTCTTTATGCATTTTTATAGCCTATATTTGGTTATAATAAGGCTTTTAGAATACATTTTTCATAAGCAAGATATATTTTAAATAGCAAATAAAATTATTGTGAATGAAAATACATTATAATTCCTTTGGAATAGTGAAGATGAAAATATACAGAATTTCTATTTTTTATTACTTTAATGATACTATTTACGTACACTTTCCATCTATTGACTTAAAGGGTATTGGAAAGAAAATGCTGATATTGTTTTCTTTGAAGTTGAATGTGTTTAAATGTAAATGGAACAATGCCATTAAATTCTTAAACTTGTTATTTTCCAAATTATGTCTTTTATTGATACTGTGTTTCCTATTAAATAAAGAGCATTTATGATGTATTTAAATTTTAAGCTGGTATTGAAAACAATTTATATTTTCCACTTTAAGACAGGAGTACTTAATCAAAATTCAATAATAAATTTGATATATAGCTGTGATATAGATGATTTATTTTCAATGAAAAGTTATTTTATAAAAAACATTAAAAACATGTCATTAAATGGAATTTATCAGTATAGTTGTTTGTCTTTATTAATACCAATTTTATCTTATCGAATGAATTTATAAATCACATTTTTAAGCTTTATAAGCGACACAATGTAGCCCAATAAAATTTAGTATATTCAATTTACTAGCATTTTTTACTATGAACGATAGGTATTTATCATCCTCATATTAATATATTTAAATAAACGTGGCTCACAACGTTTTATTAGTAGTTTTTTATAAATTAGCTTTATTGAAGTGCCTTGTTACACGTGTAATAAAATTATTGTTACACTTTTATTTTGTTTGTTCTTTCGCAACTTTTACCTGATAATCATGTATATTTTAGGTAGAATCATGTATATTTTTTTCCTTTCCACTTTTATTTTGTTTTTTCTTTCGCAATTTTTACCTGAGAATCATGTATATTTTAGGTAGCTCCTTTATTATTTTGAATGTCTTACCTGTACCTTTTACCACTTTGTAAACAGTTGTAAATAAATCTTCTTTCAGTCAAATATAATGTCTTTTAATTATCTCTAGTACCTTATTTTATTTTTAATCAATCCAGAAAGAATTGGGCGTCAAAAGATTCAGGCTTCTCAAAATGTACAAAAAGTGGTAATAAGTCTAAAATGGATTTCATTTGAAAATAGCAAACTATCGGACAGTGAAAAATTAAAATAGATTTAAAATCTAAATTGTGTATCATATAACTAAATTAAAATCTAATTAATAAACTTTTATGTAGCTATTATAATAGGATAGGAAAGAAAAAAGTTAAAGTATGTAATTTTCTTAATATTTTAGAAAAAATTCAAAGATCATTGAAAACAATTTGGTAATTTTTAACACCTAAAGATTATTAGGCTAAAAATAAAAATAATTTATTCAAATATTTTTATCCTTAAAATGATGCTAGAAAAGTAATTTAATTCTTTGATGCTAGGAATACGGCTGGAATTTGGTAACAAAATTGCAAAAAGTTAATATTCAAGTAAGAGCTTATAACAATATCATAGCTTCTTTAAATCCCACAGTTTTCTTCTCTAAAAAGAAAGATATATATGTTTATATTTTCACCCTGTTAAATTAAGAATAAGTAAATGAATCTTTATTAAATCACGAACAAATGATGTTAAATGAAACAGAAAAACTCCTTATATTTTAGAAGTGATTAGATGGTAACAATTTATCAAATTCTTTAAATATTCATATTTTACTATAAAAAGGAAATAAAGATCCTAGAAAAGCTTTCAGAGATTAAGAGTTAAATCAAACAATGTATCAGAATTGGATAATCTTTTGATTATTTTAGTGGATTGCACACAAATTTTCGAAAACTTTTATGCTTCCAAAAACTGTGTATTACTTCGAAATTAATATTTCAAGCTCTGTTGTCGACTGAAATCCTTTTTTAATAAACTGTGTACCAGATTAATTCATTTTCTTCATTATGTACGAATATTTGCATTATTTATAATTGAGTGTAAAATTTTCGGAACTAAATGTTTCAAACAGATTTAATATACTTAATTTCCGTAAATTGTGCGTTATATTTTTTTCAGAGTTACATCTGTTGACACAGTGTGAGTCAAAATCAAATTTATTTGTCTACAAGAAAATGGCGAATTATTCGATTTTGGTAGAAACGAATTATGTCGAAAAAATATCCCTCCTTGGGAAGAGAACTTTGACCTTTCTAATCGTGCAACGAATGTTTCCTCTTCCATCACATATTCTACTCTCAATGCAAATATGAAAAGTAAGTAAGTTGTTTCAAACTGTAGATTTGGAGTAAGTAACTTTAGATTCTTTTACAAATCTGTAAATTGAGAACAATTTTAAATTCCATTACAAAAAAAATATTTTCTAACTATTCAGTGTGAATTTTCCATAGAACATCAAAAAAAAAGAAATTCAATTGAAAATTAAATAATTACTTAAAAATAGTCACAATTATTAACTTTGATATCAAATTTCACTAAAAAGAAAAAATAATTGGATAATCTTATTAGTATTTTATATTTCTTAGTCATTTTAAAGTAGTAGATTTTATACTATCTAAATTATTTGATGTATAAAAATTAAAAATCAACAATGAAATTAATAACTATACTCATTACAATAAACTGTTGTTGTTGTTGTTGTTTCTAATGACACTAGGCAATGCCAAGCCCATCCGCCAAGAGGCGAATGAAGTCAGAGATGCGTCTTCCATGTTTTGAATAGAGCACCCTCATACAAATGTGGAAGTACGACTTGATGGCAGCACCATCTAAATCTTCCAATTTAGAGATTGAAACCAGTGAAGACTCAAAGCCTGGCTCAAACCCCCCCCCCAGAGGTATTTATTTGGAATGGGAACATGGAGGACATTGCGACCAGACAGATTTTAAGTGCCCCAGTCACCATTACAATAAACTGATTAACTGTTTATTCATTGCATGAAAAAAAATCATTGTTTTCCAGACAAACTCCTAGATACCTTGAGTAAAATTATTAAGGCCATATTAAAAAGTATAAAGTTGATGCATAAAATAATTTACAAATACAAAATTACAGTATGCTATTAAACTTTACAAAAAAAACTTTATGTACAGAATTCTGTTTTAAGATATTTCACTAAAATGCTTTTTCAACCAAATACAAATGATAAAGTAGAGAGCTATGAAATCACCAACATCAAATCTTGAATAAACTGTTTTATCATTTGACCTGAGATTGAAAGATAAGAAAATGTTACATAGCCTAAAATTTCAATATAGATTGATTTTCTATTGAATTATCGCAAATTGTTTGAAAGTGATGATCGTGAGATACGTTATTTCTTACGCATGGTCTCAAGAAAAGCCTGAAATATTTTTACTTTTGGATTTTTTGACCATGGGAAAAATACATTTTTGGCCAAATATCTTTTAACATATATGCCTTAAATATATACTTAGCTTAGAAACGTAGTTGGAATATTTTATTTAATATTAGCAGAGTATTAATCTATGACACATGAATAGTTATACAACATAAGACGACACAAACATAAAAAAAATATTTCTCGAATAATTTTTTTTTCGTAATCAAATAAATACTTGAACCTATAATAGGTGTATTTCGTATATTAAATAAACCCATTAAAAAGTATAAAGATAAGATTTTTGATTAACAGCAGATTTTATGTATCAAACAATTAAAAAATTTCATGTCAAGTGATTATGCCGACTTTATTTCAAAAGATTTCTCCTAAAGTCAGATTTTTATAATGAAATAAATTAAATAAATAGCATTAATAGTTTATACTGTGTACGATAAAGCCTAAAATTTCAATATACAAAGATTTTCTATTGAATTGTAGGAAATATTTTGAAAGACATAATCTTGAGATACGTTATTTCTCACGCATAATCTCAATTCAGGACTTTTCCTTAACAATTATTTAAGCTTTTTGGATTTTTTGACCATGGAAAAATACATTTTTGGACAAATATATTTTAATATATGTGCCTAAAACATATATTTAGCTTATAAATGTAATTAGAAATATTTTATTTGATATTAGCAGTGTATTAATCTATAAGACATGAATAGTTATACAACATAATGAGATACAAATATAAAAGAAATATTACTCCACAAATTTTTTTTCGTAATAAAATAAATACTTGAATTTGTTATAGGTGTGTTTCATATATTGAATAAACCCATTAAAAATTATAAAGACAAGATTTTGTGAAATTAAAAGCAGGTATTATATATCAAAGAATTAAAAAAAATTCAATGTTTAGTGATTATGCCGAATATGTTTCGACTGATTTCTCCTAAAGTCAAATTTTTATATTAAAATAAATAAAAGAAATAGCATTAAATTTTTGTACTGTGTATGATATAGCCTAAATTTCAATATAAAATTATTTTCTATTGAATTATCGCAAATTGTTTAAAAGTAATGATCGTGACATTTCTTTGGACTGTCTCAATAAAAACCTGAAAAATCATTTGTACTTTTTGATTTTTTGACCACGGGGAAAATACATTTTTGGCCAAATATATTTTACATTTATATGCCTTAACAACATACTTAGCTTAGAATATAGTTTGAAATGTTTTATTTGATATCAACAGAGTATTAATCTTTAACACATGAATAGTTATACAACTTAAGACGACAAACATAAAAGAAATATTTTTCTAAAAAAAATTTTTTTCGTAATAAAATAAATACTTGAATCTGTAATAGATGCATTTCGTATATTAAATAAACCCATTAAAAATTATAAAGATAAGATTTTTGTGAAATTAAAAGCAGGTTTTATATATCAAAGAATTTAAAAAATTCAATGTCTAGTGATTATGCCGAATATATTTTGATTCATTTCTCCTAAATTCTTATTTTCATAATGAAATAAATAAAAGGAAAAAGCATTAAATTTTTATACTGTGTACGATATAGCTTAAAACTTCAATATAGAATAATATTCTATTGAGTTGTTGCAAATTGTTTGAAAGACATAATCGTGAGATACGTTATTTCTTAAGCATTGTCTCTATAAAAACCTGAAGAATTATTTGCACTTTTCGGATTATTTGACCTTGGAAAAATACATATTTGGAGAAATATCTCTTAATATATGTGTCTTAACAACATACTTAGCTTAGAAATGTAGTTTGAAATATTTTATTTAATATTAGCAGATATTTTATTTAATATTAGCAGACACAGTTCTTCTACAAAATCCAAAGAGCAACATTGCATCTGTGGAGCCCAAAGTGACCCACTTCACTATATTTAGTGTGCTCGGAAACAGCCCCCTATCACCTGAAGAAGCTTGCACAACAAAACAATACCGATTTTCTCAAATTTTGACTCGGGGACCGCCATCGCATACAACTACTCACCAAGCTTATGTTCTATATGACTGGAAGAGAACTGAATCTCTGCCGTGACCTGAAACTACTTCCCTCTACTGATGCTGATGACGTGGGTAACCAAACCGAGGACTCGGGCAATGAATGGTAGCAACAGCAGTCCTATTCATGAACCATCAAAAATAACAATTTACAGGGACAGGCCCAAAAGAACTCGCCTCTGCTACTCAGCTTCCAACCGGCAGCTCACTTGGGCGTATTATGCATACATGGACTTTCTTTTCTCCTCACCTTGTAATTTTGTTTTGTTTCCTCTCATGCTCTTATGATGTTTTGGCATATAACCAATTAGGAGCTGAAGCCCTTTTACTTGAACTAGGGCAATCTGCCTCCAATTCATTACCCACTATTGTTTTTGTTTTTATTTATTTTATTATTTTATTTATTTATTTTTTAAATTAAATATTGCAGCGATGCAGGTGCTCACAAGCATTTCTTAGAGGTCTAGGGGGCTCTAGGTGTAAGGAAGACTTTACCCGTTAACCACATGGTACAGTCCGGGGTCTCCCCACACAGTCAATCAATAAATCAATCAATTAATATAAGCAGAGTATTAATCTATAACACATGAATAGTTATACAACATAAGACGACACAAATATAAAAGAAATATTTGTCCAAATATTATTTTTTCAAAGTAAAATAAAAATTTGAATTTGTAATAGGTGTATTTCGTATAATAAATAAACCCATAAAAATTTAAAAATAAAATTTTTGTTAAATTATAAACAGGTTTTATAGATCAAACAATTGAAAAAACTCAATGTCCAGTGATTATGCCGAATATATTTCTACTGATTTCTCCTAAAGTCAATTTTTTAAAATGAAATAAATAAAAGAAATAGTATTAAATGTTTATACAGTGTATGATGTAGCCTATAATTTCAATATGGAATAATTTTCTATTGAATTATCGCAAATTGTTTGAAAGTCACAATCATGAGATACGTTATTTCTTACGCATTGTCTCAATAAAAACCTGAAGAATTATTTGTACTTTTCGGATTTTTTGACCATCTGGAAAATACATTTTTGGCCAAATACCTTTGTATATCTATGCCAAAACAACATACTTCATGTAATTAGAAATATTTTTTTAATATTAGCTTAGTATTAATCTATAACACATGATATATTATACAACATAAGACGACACAAACATATAAGAAATATTTCTCCAAAAACATTTTTTTATATAGAAAATAAAATAAATACTTGAATGTTTAATAGATGTATTTCGTATATTAACTAAAGCTATAAAAGTTTTTAAAAATAAGATTTTTATTAATTTAAGTAAACCTTATTCTACTGAGTTGCACATGAGCTCCATTGAGGTATTGTCAGACTTTATAAACAAAGTTGGTAACTCTAAAAAGTTGAGCTAGGATTAATTGAGTTTGCTGTACATGGTACAAAAAGCTTTTAACTTTTGATGCATTATATTTGTCAAATGAAGTGAAGAAGAAGAAGGCACACATTTCATACTTTAATTATACACTCTTTATTTGATAATGTTTTACTCTATAATTCTATCTATCAATTTTGCTTCCATATCATTTTATTAATTATTTTTTTTATAAATTACAATAAATCAATGTGAAGTTTACGTGAGTTAAAAATAATTACTCCAATTTTTTTTTAAAATAATCAAATATAATTTGAAATATATGCACATTATGCCATAACTTTAATCGAAACATGAATTATAGGTGCAATATTTCCAGGAGACATAAACAAGATTTCATAAAATATTAAAAATAATAAAGTAATTACAATTTATTATAATGATTTTATATTTCTGGGTATCTAAAGACGTTCCTAGTATTTTAAATTAAATTTGTTTTTGATACCTAATATTTTTTATTTAAATATTGAATTAGTTTTCAGTAAAAATTAAAATGTGAATTATAACATCAATCAAAGTAACGAATTTTTGAAGTACTTTTAAAATCAAAAATTTCCTGCTGATGTGATAATACTTCGTGCTCTAAAAAACACGGGTCCCAGGTTCAATATTCGGGCTGGGCAAAGGTCGATTAAGTCTTTCATCCCAACAATTTTAAGGTAGAATTTAGTATCCAGCCTACAAGAATTAAACACTAGGAATTTTGAGTTAGCTTTAACATTTGACTGAGACGTATATTTCCCAACCTAGGTCCCATGGTCAAGGAAACAAATATGAACACTTGTAGGCCTTGGTTTCTATTTGGCTGTCGTGTCGTTTAATTTACGTTTTTTGTTTCAAATATTTTTAAGAGTTATCACAGTTGTATATTCATATTACTTACTAACCAATTTATTTTTAAATTTAAAATATTTTTATCCAACAAAATTTCTCACACATTCTATTTTTTAAATCATTTGTAATAGATAATTCCTTGTCTATTCTAATAATTAGTGTGGTGTTTTCATCATTATCAAAGTGAGGTTCATTAAAACTGTGCCTTTTTATTTTAGTTTTTCAATCGCACAAATGATTTTTTTTCACGATTAATTTATAAGAGTAACACTCTTAGGTTTTAAACAGAAAAATCCTTTTACAATTGAAAAAGAAATTAATAAATAGTAAGACTTAATGAGAGGATACAAAAAATCATGAAGTATGAAATCGTCATTTTCTTTGGTAATTAAAATTAACATAAAAAATAATATTGTGATATTCTATAATTTTAATTTAGTTTCCCATAAAATTATTAATTAAATTAGCCACATTCAAATAAGTTTTCAAATGAAGAAATTATTAAGAAAAGTAAAAAACTACAAATTATATAAATAAAAATATTTGTGCCGTTGCTGTAGACAATATTTGCTGAAAAAAATACAAAAAAATATTAATGAACTTCTGTGTATTGAGAAAAAAATTATTTGTGTTGACTTATAATACCCAACTCATCAGAAATAAGCTGATGCTAAAGTATAAAATATCATGTAAAAAACATTTTAACTTCACAAATTAGTAATTTACGACCAAATTTAAATGTTTATTAATATATAAATATTTTTTCTCTCTTTGATTAATCTCATGGGTTTTTTTTTTTCATTACTAAAACATTTTGAAAAAATAAATAATTATGAAATCTGTTTTCAGTTAAATAAAAATGATTGTAATATTTTTCTTGACACAAAATTAATTGCCTTAAATATATTCTAAACTTATGGTTAAATCATTTAAAATTAAATTATCTTAGATTTTTAAAATTGTCATTTATTTTTATAATATAATTCAATTTAAGTAAAACTATGTTAAATCTACTATTATTAGAAAATATTTTATCAAACTAAAATATTTGTATTGAATAAAATAATGAGTTAAGCTATATCATTTACTATATGTAAATAATTGTAATAAAATTAATTGTTTAACAATATTCTTAGCTATGTTATACATTTAATAAATAAATAATCGAAAGTAAAGTTAACAAATAAAAATTTTTGAAATGTAATTATAAATATAAAATCGATTCTGGAAAATAATAAAGAAATTATATTTACTTAAATCTAAAGGTGTATCTTAATTATAAGTTAAAATTCTATAGTCTCAAAATATTTATATACTTTAGATTTTCCCCTTATTTAAATATTATAGAAATATATTTCAGTAAAAATACATCATACTTCATGCAGTCTTTATCAGAATATAATATTAAAGTATTTTTTTTTATATTATTTTTATCAAGCATATTAAAACACTTCGTGATTAATATGCTTGATAAAAATTGATTAGATTAAAAAAAACAAAAAAGAGTGAAAGTGATTATAGAAATAGTGCCTAAAAAAAGTAAAAGTGATTATAAGCCTTAGACTGAAAACATTCTTGTATTTTCTTAATAAAGTAAGTAATGAATGAAGCTCATTTTGCGGACATGTATTTATTCAAGTATATTTAAAACACTGTGTTTCTACGAAAAAAATCTTTTTTTTTCTTTCTACATAATAATTTTTTTTTTCTATTTTATGTAGACTAATACTTAAAATGAAATTAAAAGTAAAACAGAATCTGAATGAAATGGGAAAAAAAATAATAGCTAGAATTAAAGTTGACTTCTATATTACCAGAATAAACAAATTATCAAATTAGTTTTATTAAATTGATGAATAAATTGAATTGGTTTAAAATAATATCCATACAGTATTAATTTTGTAATTTAAGATGTCATATTTAATTTTAAAACAAATATATGTTATAATTTTAAAATTAACAATAATTATCTCATATGCTAATTATCAAAATAAATACACGGGTTCCTTATACTTTCCTTAAAGAACTTATTTATTTGCTACGCAGTATCTAAAGAAATGAAGGAAAATTTAGTTTATTTGGTAATTCCTTACATCAGACTTGAATTTTACTTTCTTTCCTTTTGTAATATTTATAACAATTATCCAGAAAATTGGATAAATTCACTTACTAACATTTAATCTCCTAAAAATTCACATATTTTTCAGGAGAAAAATTTCCTAAATTCTGACACAAATTACCATAATTTTAATTATTATTGTTAATTTAGATTAAAATGTATCATTCTCGTAGGCATAGTTACTATTAATTGTTTATATTCAAAATTATTAGTTATTTCTATTATAGTGTAAACTGTTTTAATGAAATTATTGAGTACTGAATGTGAGCAAATAGACTTTTTTTATCAATACATTAACAAATATTCTCTCATACAAGAAGAAAATTGTAATTTCTATATTCAACTTCTAATTTTTTAAAATAAAGTAGAAATCAAATCTGTGTATCGGATGAATTAAAGAGATGCTAAAAGTTTAAAATACCAAAATAATGTTTCAAAAATTGTTATACTGAAATGAAAAAGTAATAATAAGGAAATTTTAAATGTATTTAGCAATTGTTAATGAGTTGTACTTCAAGATTCGGTTTTTAAATAAAGGAAGCTTAATCATTAAAAATATATACTTCTTGATTAATTTATTTAAAATTTTAATAAAAGTGGTTTAGTTCTTTGAAAATGATCAATTAAAATTTAAATACCTGTATAAAAAAATAGACATAACTTTTGTTCATTTAATTCATAACTCTTTTTCATTCATAAATTCCTACCTCTTGTTCAAATATTTTACCTCAATTAGATTTTCGAATCAATATTATAATGACTTATGCATTTCTGTAAGTAATCTATAATTTGAGAGAATAATTTAATAAATATAAACTTTAAAAAACTTTTAAATACTAATATGGTTGTTGATGGAAATGATATTTTATGTTTTTCCTAAACTAGGTAAATTTATATTACTTTCCTAATTAGGAATTTCATAATTCATAATTAGTATCAATTAGTTCATTCAATTTTCATTCAGGGTGCTGGCATACAACTGAAGAATATGAATAATAATTCATACATAAAAAAGAATCTCTGTATAATGTGTATTTTTTATTCTATATTCATTTCTCGAAATTTTGTGTTTGAATATTTTTTTTCTTTTACTTTCATTTGGCATTAAATATTCAAATGGTAATGTAAATATGTATTATTAAAATATAGGCTAATAAAATGTATTTTAAAATTTAGACAGTGAAAAAATGAAGTATATCATTAACTTGGCGTATATATATATATATATATATATATATATATATATATATATATATATAAATTTGAATTGAAGATAAATTTAAATAAGTTCCAAAAAATTTTGAAATTCAAGGAAAAGAGTTTAAAATGCTGAAACATGTTTGCACGAAGAAGAAATAAATTTTGAATGAATGGAAAAGATTAATTGCCTATTGAAGGTACATATTTCATTAGTGAATGAAACGTTAAAATTTCTTTATTTTCTGTAAATATATAAATCAATATTGAAAGACAGTAAATTTCATTATTCATTATTTTAAGGCTTTCTAATTATTCTCATTAAAACTTTTCTCGATAAATTTTCTTAGAAAACTACTTGTTTTTTCGTTACTTTACTATTGATAAAACAATATATGTTTGCTTATTAAAGGAAATATATTTTTCCATTTATTAGCATCAACATTTTTCAATGTATTCATATTTGAAATTTTTATTTTTAATTGCTCAATAAAAGTTAAAACAAAATGTTTCAAATCTTTTTGCAAAATTTTTATCTTTTTCATGTGTGAAAGGCAATGAATCATGTAGGAAATTTAAAAATGCAATTAATTATATATATATATATATAATTAATTGCATTTTTAAATATCCTACATGATACATATATATATATATATATATATATATATATATATATAATAGTAGTAGTAGTAGTAGTAATTATTTATAAAATTGAAAAATTTAAATTTCTCTCACAATTCCACAGAAATTTTTGTTTCATCATTCCACTAAATTGTTTAGGAATTTCAAGATTTGAAAAAAAGTGTATTTTCTAGTTACAGTTTATTAGGGTTAAAAAAAATCGCTGTATTGTCTATTAGTGTTGTATTAAATATTTTATGCATTATATTAAATTTGAATAATATTTTTATCAAGGTCCAAAGGTACACCAATAAATTCATTTAACATTTCCGAAGTAATAATCATTGAAAATATATTTTGGAAGTTTCAAAATGTTGAAAGGAATACATATGCTGATAAATGAAATGTTTCTCAAATTTCACTAGCATATTTTTTTGTCCATATGCAAAAGAAATATTCATTTTTATCTGTACCATCTAGACATTTTCCAAAAGATTTTACTTTTACCAGTCTTAAGAAATAAATAACTACTTCAAAATTATTTTTGAAAAAAAAGAACAAACTATCATTATTTTAATACTATACTGCTGATTAGCTAATTAGTTAACTCTGTTTTTGGTGTATAAAATACATTTAGATTATTTTTTATCACCTATTTTCAGGAAAATCTTTTTTTTTTTCCAAAATTATTGTTATTATCGATTTCTTTTAAAGTTTCTTAAACTTTTAATTTTTTAATTTTTATATACTTAGTAATAATCGATTATTAATTTAATAGGATCTGACAATAGAAGTGTGATAGGCATATTAATTTGTTATTATAAATACACAATAGTCCTTACTCAATTATGTATGAGTTATTGAATAGTTTTATTATTAGATATGAAATTTTTTGCGAAAATTTGCCTAGATTTGCTAATAATGATTTTAAGCCAAACTTTTAATTTTAAAATTTTTTGATAATTAGTTTCTTTATTAATGCATGAATTCAAATGAATAACATATCAAAACATAATTATTGTTCTTATATTTATCCTGAATTTCTACCATATTCAAAACAAAATTTATAAAGTCTAATTGTCTAATTGAAATTAGTTGTCTATTTCATTTCTTTTATCATGTGACGCTTTTGATTAAAATGAATAGATAGCCAGACTGCTCATGTTTTAAACGAATGAACTTTCTCTTAAAAGACTTAAATGGATCTACTATTTAATTTCTTTCAAGGCAAAAATCTGCCACTCGTCTTTCTTAAGTGCATTTCAAAATAATTTTAAGTGTACTCATATTTTGTATTTATCAGTGTAATTATGTAATATAATGATTGCTTTTATTCAGAGATCTGAAAATTTTCAATCATCCACGTTAGTTTCAAGTGCAGGGCATCCTAGTATGATTTTTTTCAAAATTCTGCTCTCCATAAATAAAGTGGAAAGACGTGCTATTTTTATTAAAATATTAAACCCAGTTGATTAAATATACTCTTTCAAGTTTTTATACAAGATAGTCGGTATTTCAGATCATTTAATTTTTTCCCAGTATTTGAACTAGTATTTTTTGCTAATTGTTTCTATTGTGTTCTTCTAGATAAAGCTTACTCTTATGTAAAAATCATATTATTAAGTATAATATTTGCAAAGAAATGTTCTTTGGTATTGATTATCACAGTTTTATGATATATTTAAAAATATGAGCTCGATTGAAGAATTTATATTTTGAAGCTTTTAATAATGAAAAATAAAAATATTTTTGGCCAAAAAAATTAAATTTATGATCTATAAATGTTATAAACAAAAATTTAAAGATCATAAATCTAATTTTTTTTGCCAAAAATATAATGATCTCGTATTTTCCATAATAATGAAAGTATTTTCCAACAATTAAATGCAATCTGAGTTTGACCTTGAATCAGCATGCTAGTATTATTAATCTTTTCTGAAGAGAGCCATCTGCTACCGTCAAAAATAACTCATTGTTTTCTGTAATGCTAAACTATTTGGCTTAAAATTAATGAATGCGTATAAGTTTAAATGATATATAAGTTTTACAATTAACTATAACGAGGAAATTGATTACAAAATTTGTAATCGAAACGAAATAAAAGAGTTCATACGCAAATATCTAGATCTTACGATTATGTAGCTTTTTAAATTTGACAAAGTCGTAAAAGATTATTTTGTCTCTAAGCACCTTACCTTATAACAATTCCTCTTATATTTCTGCGCTGTTTTGAACTTTATTTTGTTTGCGCTTGCGCGAGATTTAAAAGAAGTAAAAAAGAGTTTTGTTTTTTAGAAGAGTATTGTTGAACTACTTCGAATTAGAAGCACCTCCGTATCCTTCTTCTTTGTAATTGTATAATTCTTTCAATATATAATCTTATTAAGTTTAATCATAAATATTTTCATAATTAATTTGAGCTTGTATTAATTTGAAAAATAATACTGGACCACAGATTTTTATAGAGATAGATATAATTCGATAGTTTTGATTCACTACTCAACAGTTAAAGATTGCTAATTCATCCATATGTAACATCCATATGTCAACAAGAACACATATTTGTGACCTGCAAATAAATCAAACTAGCACAAATATGATTTTTCTTATTAATCTAATGTATTTAATTTAGATGTGTATACAAGTTTTCACGTTTTTTTCTACATTATTTTACTTTCCCCATTTTTGCAGCAAATAACCTTTAAAATTATTATAAGTATTTATAAAGTGTTCCCACACACATAACTTTATAACATAATTTATAAGTATATATTGTTGACATATCTTTTATTAATATATTATACTTTTCCTCGCATTGATCATTTGAATATATAGTATTTACATTTACTTCAAACCCTTTATGAAATTAATATACAACAATTGTAAAAATGAAAACTACTTAGTTAATCAATATCGGTAAGGACTTGAACAAAACCAAGATGTAAACGGATGTCTAAACTAACACCAAATGTAATAGACCGGACTGTCTTACAATGAATACATTTTTTGAGATTTTCTCATTTACCTTATATCTTCAGCACTCCTGTTAATTGGATTTTAACTTGGCAGTTATTACCACCATTTTGGTTCAAACTGTTCAAAAATTTTAATCACTGCGGACATTCGCTAACAAATAATGTACTTCTCAAGCATTCTGGTTGCAACATTGATAAGATAATTGAGCATGTGAACAAAGGAGAAATAAATTACATAATATCATTTGTTTTCTCCGATTCCATTTTTCTGCTCAACTTAATAATACTTTTATTTCAATTAGGGGTTATCATGGCTTTAACAACAATCTTGTGTTCGTCCAAAGAAGAGTCAGATTTGGAGGTGTGAAGACTATGGTGATATTTCTATTGAGGGGTACATTAGTCTGAACATCATTCAAAAGGGTCAGTGAAAAAATGATGAAATATTATGCATTAATATTTTACGTTGCTGCAGTTGGAGATGACTTTATATTAATTGAAGACAGCTGCAGGTCATATCGTATTTACTTGATGGATGATTTCCTTTTTGAGAAAAGAAATCATACTGTTGGAATGCCCAGTAAGTTCTCCGATCTTAAACTTCAGGGTAATACTTGAAAGTTCTTGGCTAATAAGTTGAGAAGGGTTTACCACCCCATCAATATGCTTTCAAAACGCTTTCTCCGCTGGAGTCAAAAAGAATACATCAAGTTCTCATTGATAGCCTCATAGACTGTTTCCCTTAAAAATGTTCTTCATTGTTGGTCACCCGAAGAAAGCAATCCTTATTGAAAAACTTTTTTCCCATTGAATACCTTATTTAATGAGATACCTTTTTATTTATTGGTTCATATGAAAATGCTATTTATTGCTTTTAATTTCTGAATGTTTAATAAAAATCAATTTTCTGACGAAAAAGTGCAATTTTAAATCTATAAATCTCTTTAGGTCAATCGATCATGTATTAATCATCTACATAATTATCAAGCTGCAAGATTCACTCACAACCCATATGTCTTATAAAGTATTCAAAGGGTATAAAACGATAAAATTAACACTTTCATTTCAAATTCATCAAAACGTCAATGTCTTAATAGTGTAGGTTTTTTTTTTTTTTTTAAGGTATAATTTGGGAAACAATTGCAGTTAGTTTTGTTATAGTTTTAATTAAAAAGCAAAGTTATGATTTCAAACATTAATGAGATTTAAATGTTAAAAAAATAAGTTCATATCAGAGTAATAAAAAATTCAACTTGTTTTATTCATAGAATGCTGTTTTACATTACTGGAAATGTTTGTGAGTTTTTAAACAGTTGAGATTTACATTGCACAATATTTTTATTTCTTAACTATAAATACTAAAATTTTAATTTTTTACTTATAAAAATAATATTAGTATGAAATATGTGATGTTAAGAAAAAGATGTTGATATTATTGATGAAGACGATAAAAATTCGTAAGTTTTTATGCACACAAACCAAATTTTCTATTAATAATATTAAAAAATCAATTATATTAATATATCATATAAGAAAGTAAATATAAAGAAACAAAGTTACACAAAAGGGGTAATTGAGTTATAAAAAGCACACATTTATAAAATCTTAAAAACGGGAAACAGTTTAAAAATAAATAAATAACATCTTAACCTTGAATGTAGAAGTTTACAAAATATTTAATGGTGTATAATTCATAATTTTAAACTGTGAGACTAAATATCATACCAAATATAAAATCACACTCGTAAGTTTTCTATTTAAATAATTAATATTTTTAGAAAACCAAAATTTTTAAAATTTGAAAATTTTCCTGTTTTTTTAGCCCATAATAGTGAATAAGTTTACTTTAAATTTATTCTATATTATTTTCCTCTTTACTTCATTAAATTTAAAAATTATTTATCTAAAGAATTATAAATTTACAAATTAATATACCTTAAAACATTTCTTTTTTAAAGGAAATATTGAGGATAGTTACAAGAGAAAAGTAAAAGAAAATATTTTCATAAAACAAATTTTTTGACTTTCATAAATATTTGTACGAATTTTTACTCAGCATTTGAATATAAAATTATCAGCTTATATACTGCCCTCTATTTAAGGTACTTGCATTAAATTTATGACTAATGTCAATATAATAGATAATTTGTCAGGAGTATATAAAAAAATATAATTATTTCATATTATTGATATTATTAGAGATAAAAACAACTCATCAATTATTCAAGATGTATTAGAATTCTAATTGATTAGCATATTTCTCAAAAATTATTGAAAATAAAATTTTCCTGATATAAAAACTCTGATTTTTTAAGAATATCTTAGGTATGAGAAATTTTATTTATGATATAGAAACTTTACCTAAAGAGAGAGAGAACTTTCATGAAAGCTCTATTCCGGTGAAAGAACAAGAGTATCTCTTTTCATAGAAACTTTGGAATCTCGAGTATTGGATTTCGACACAAGTAAATGTGGCTTATGAGCTGACCTTAAATAAAGATTATTATGACAAAAGCATAATTTCCCAACTTATTTTTTCAAGTAATTGTGGTATAGGCATTTAATTAGCAATCAATATTTTAAGAGTTATTACTTAAAAAATTCTTTAAACCAAAATTTATTATGTAATAAATGAAAAAATATATAGCGCCGTAATAATTCAAATTGATTTTAGATATTGCCTAACTATGATTTCAAATGGTGGAGAAAATTTGAGATGATATGCCTCTTAAAATATGTAACAATTACTGCAGAAAAGTTAGGGAAAATTCAGGTTTATTTTTAAATTTTCCATATAAATAATTATCTTAAGTATTTGAAATCAAATTTGTGAGTTCTTCATAATAACAATTGCTTTTTTGACCCACATTAATACAACAAAATTGAACTTTTATGCCTACACGCAAAAAAGTATATCAGAAATATTGAGACTTTGCGGAATGTCATTTTTTAATTATTGTTTTATGCAATATGAAAAGTAACTTTTATAGAAAACCTTTTAAATTATGTCTGAGAAAATTAAAAAAATGTATTTGAATTTTAAAATTAAAAAAGGTGAGATTAATTAAAGAAACAAAAATAAAGATCATACAATAAACGCTACTAATTTCTTTTTCAACAAGTGATTAAATTAAAACTATGCATCCTGATCTTGAAGGGTTTAATTAATAGCAACGAAAAAAAAATATCAGTGTCCTACCACTCTGGAATGCGTGCTTCTATTTTAAAAATGCTTGTCACTAACAATTTCCTTAACATATTAAAATATATTAATAGGTGAAAAAATGTTATTTATATTAGCTAATTATTGGACTTTTTAAAAAAAAATTAACGAAGTTTTAAAAATTTCATTATGAATGAAATTAATTAAAAAGTTTCTATTAAGTAGAAATTTTATTATTTTAGTCAGATTGTATAAAATTAGAAGTAAATACCTGGAAATATTTAAATACAAATAATTATTATAGAAAGATTATTTATCAATTACATACTTCTTGAGGGAATAAGCAATGTGGTTTTTGAATTTGTAGTTTTTTACTAACTCGCTTATATCGGGATTAGTTTTTAAGATATAACAAAATTTGGATTTTTAGGTACATATCATTCAGTTTTAAAATATATTTTAATTTTATTATAAGTGAAAAATTTTACTTCTAAAAATATATTATTCCAAATGCACAACTATATCTAACAGGCAAATCAAATAATTTTGAAATTGAAAAATTGCCTATTAATACAAGCTTTTAAACTTTAATATAATTTGAGGAATATTCTCAACTTAAATAATTTGAATAATCTTCTTATTTTTTCATATAACTTTTTCAAAGTTCCTGAAAGAAAATGTTGATTTTTTCCAATTTTTTGAATTTTTCAATAATGTTTCATGTATTACAATTAAAACATCTCCGCATCATTGTGTGCCATGTATGCCAATAGAGACAACCCATATGCAATAATTTTCTTTTCAAATCAACATAGATCATATTATTCAAATAAAATAATTAGCAATTTTGCGTTGAAATTATATCAACAACTTCTAAGTGCATTGGAAAAAAAGGCAATTTTTTTTATTTTTTTCGACATGGAAATTTACAAGATAAAATTTAATTTTAAAAGTACTTGCATGAATGAGACAATAAAATATAATAAAGAAATACACAGTTTGAATCAACATGATCAGCATATTTTGAAATTAAAAACTGAGAAACCACATATTTGTTTAATCGTAAGTTAAAGCAAAAGTGATAGAATGCAATATTCTATACAGAAATGTAAGAAGATTAAAAACAAGACTCTATGATATTAAACTTTAATCCCAGTAGAAAATTAAAAATGTCAATTACAGAAATGTTAAAAAGAAAAGAAACATAATATTTCAAAATGTGAAAATATATCAAAGAAAGAAATCTTGATAATCATTATACTCATGATTAAAGCTGCTTTTACGTAAAAAATATCAAAATTTGCTTAAATGTCTTACTAAAATAAAATAATAACATAATTAAAATCTGATGTTTTCAATCTGAAAATTTCTATTAATTGAAACCATTTGTAATCAAATGACATAATTCAAAGTGATAAAATGTTTCCACTGTCTTTTTTTTAGGTATTACTAATTACTAATTTACTAATTTTTATTTCAAATTTAGTTTAGTAAAAAAAGAAACTTATACAGCTGAAATATTATGAGTTGTTTTCATCAATAAAATAAAGTTTGTGTTTTAAAATTGAATGCTCATTTTTGTAAATGAATGTATTCTGTTAAAATCAAGGATTCATACTGTGTTATATTTATTAAAATTTGTTAATAAACATAGCAATTTAATCTGAAGGCATTTGCTGTTCAGTTTTAGATTAACTTGTTTCTTCATTGTTTCTGGCGCAGCTTGTCCTTTTTGGACCTTGCGCCATAAAACCCAACCAAAACAAACAAACAAACAATCTTCATTGCTTCTTTTTAAAAAGGCATATTAATTCAATCAGCACATTTAATTTAAGTTTTATAAAATTGAATCTATCCATGAAGGAAATATGTGACAAAACTTTTATAAGATTAACCAAACAAAGACCAAGGTTTAATAAAAAGTTAATCACAATAATACTGAAAAAGTGCAATCGTCAGGAATCAAAAAATTTTTTTAATTTATTTCTTCAATTCAAAAAAAAGATCGTTAAATTTTTTTAACGAAAAGGGTAATTGATAATTGGTCACACAATGTGGTCTTAATATTAAAATATAAAGGGAAATTAATTTTTAATTTGTAATACAAAATTCTCTTTAATTATACATTTGATTATAATAACAATTTTAATTCAAATAAAATTTTTAATTTAATAAAATAAAATTTTTATTTTAATTTACATTTTTTTTTATTTTTTAGACTAAATAATACTTAAATTGATATGGCTAATAGCTTATATTTCATATATACAGTGCTTTATTTTTTAATTAACTTTACAATATTTTCTTATGAATCTATTATCTTTAATGCAAGAAACATTGGACTCACATTTTGAAAACAAATGCTTTATGATAAAATTGAACTTATATTTAGCAAGTATTTAACTAGCTTGAAAATCTGCATATGAAATTATACATAAATATAAAATTACTAATAAGTAAAATGCTAATTTAATATTTTACATTAATAATATGCAGCTTTTCATGTTTCAAAAATCAGATATCCTTAAGTTTTCTTCAAACGAATGTTGCATTAAATTATTCTGAAACATTCGTAATATTGCTGACGTTTATTATTTTATCAATGATATGTTTCTGTAAAATATATTATAAGTTTGGGATCTTTTTAAAATCAAGAAATTTAAATGAATTTATTCAATCGGTAAATTCATTCACGTGATAAATTTTTAAGTGAAAATATTCACTTTGGCTTTTGAAAAAATATTTAATGAAATTTTCTGTGCTAATTTTAAAATACTATGAAGAACATACAATTACAATATATAATCAATACCTAGGAAAAATTAAAATATGAATAAAATGTAAATAATACGGTTATAAACTCCTATTTTTACATCATGGAATACGTGAAGATGATACAAAGAAGATGTATATATTGTCACATTTTAGAGCTATAACTTATCGTCTAGATTGACTTTTCTTATATAATGAGATAAAAGATTATGTATATGATTCGAAGTCGTAAAATTCTAATACTGCTTAAGCAAACTCTCTAAAAAACGTAGGCATATAAAAGATAACCAAAGCATCTATTTATGACACATAATTCAATAGCGTGGGAGTTTTCCATTTTAATTTAAGAATCTGCTGATATACCTACAGAAAAACTAAAATGGTAAAACTTGTCAGACAAAAAACTGGGTATATTACACACGGAAAATTTAATAAAAAATATAAAATTACAATTTACTTTTGCAAAGCTTTAATTATAGTGATTATAATTATAAGCATGAGGCATAGTGACTCTAATAATACACATGAGGAAATTATTAGAGTTTAGTTTTATCCTTCTCAAATGATATATAATTCATAAACATTGGAAGCATTTAATATGAATCTAAAATTGGAATAAAAAGGATATTAGAATTTGGTTAAAATTTATATGAAGAAACTAACAAGCAAATTTTATTTTGAAACTCGGTGTCCCTAAAAATCTAGCAAACTTGAAATAATTGGCATAGCATCATAATATCTGTAAAACTTTATATTCATTAACAGATATTAAATATCTTTACAACAAACACAACACAGATAAATTTCACTAGCCTTGAAGAAAAATGTAATAAAGATTAAGGATAATTCCAAGTATATCTGTAAACATGAATAAAACAGCAAATGAACTAAAATGCTTTATATGTTCAATACGTTGATTATACGACCTTAAACGTAAAACGTGATATACAACCTTAAATTTAATAACTATCTCTTTTCAAATATTTGATTAGACGTAACTTTGTTAGAAGCCATGTCCGCACTCTGTAATCACATCATAATAATATTCTATTATTCTTATTTAATTTGATTGGATATAATCAGCATCAAACTAAAAATAGATCATAAAATACTCCCACTACTTGATGCGCAGTTAAAGTTCAACAATTGAGATATATTTAATTCAATACCAGAGCCTAACATTCAATTCCTTCTTTGATTAAACTATTTATAAAAACCATACAGTTAAAGAATACTTGTTTTTGGTTTTATAAGAAAAAATTCTAGCTTTTACTTTGTTAATTTTTATTAAAATATTAGCATTTTATACTTATTAATAATATTAAATGCATTTTTAAATCATTTGTATTTTATTTCTATGAAGAAAAATATCTTGTTAAATTATAAGACACACATCCTACATATAACAATATTTATCTTTTATACAGATTAGAACAAAGATCAGATACCTAGAATACATCTGATAAAAAAAACTTCCAGACATGTTTCATGTCTATTTTCAAATAAATAAGATAATTAGACGCGAGAAAATATATTTACTAAACTTAAAAAATAATTCTGAGAACAATGTAATTAAATTAAAATATCATTTGTGAAACTTTTGAATGAATAATATATAAATTTATTTTTATTTATGCGGAAACATATTGTGTTAAATATTCCCAAGATTCCAGACTGAATAGTTTTAAGTTTCATTTTAAACGTAGAAAAATAAACACGATCTTTAAACTGCATGTACACGCACTTAACTGAATAAAATTCCTTATTATTTATTTTTTAATATAAAAAATGTGTGAAAAGTTTTGCGAAAAATAGAGAAAACACAATTGTTCTTATCAATAGAAAACAGCTTTAAATATAGTTAAAACTATAATAAAATTAAAGTAATATAAATTGTAACAATGAAATGAAATCCAGGAATTTTCAACTCTGTCATACATTCTATTTTCATTTCATTTATTATAATTCAATCCAATTTCATCGTCTATGAGAATAGAAAAATTAATTTCCATTGTTCAAGAATCAACATTCACTTACATTGGAAATTAAAGAAATAAATATAATTGCTTAAAATTTAAATAATTAAAAACTGAGAATAGTGCGTAATGCGTCTTCTAAAAGCAAGTTTCAATAAAATACATAAATTTTGTTCAATTGTTTTTAACGTAGCTTTTGAAATATCATAGAAATTCACAGAATGTTACTAAAATATATTTAGGAAAATTTACATTTGTTTAAAATTTGAAACTATTTGATAAATTAGAAAGCTTCTTAGAGAAATACTCACATTCATAACGGAATTGCAAAAAATTTATTTTAATTAAATTTTACTTTAGAAATTTTTTAGACTTGTACAAATCTTTAATATCAGTATAAATCAATTAATAAATTGTTTGCCTGTAGTATAACACTCTTCATTTTTCATTTGTAAATAGCTTAACGATCATTCCTCATTATTAATATCTAATATTTTAAACTTTAGTGTCTCCATTGAAAAAGATTAAAATAAAAATGATATGGATTTTTTAATAATTGATAATTTATTCTTTCATGAATTAAATTTTACTTGCAGAAAACATGATTTAAAAAAATGTAAAATGTTATATTCGTTTTAATGTTATCAAATGTTAAATAAATAAACAATACAGGGTGTAAATAAATTAAAATTCGTATTTAAAATACAAGCATTGTGCATGGTAATTTTTAAGAATATTATTTAATTTAAAATTAACTGTTTGAACTTTAATCATATATCGGAGTTATATATTTAAATAAAAAATAGTATTGCTAAAAGTATTTTCAATAAAAATATAAGGCAAACATAAAGTGTTATTAAAATAGCATGATTAAATCTGAAAGCATTGTCAAAACAATTATCAATAAGTTTGATATATTTAATTCAATCTTATTCATAACTTAAAATTTCCCATATATGACTAAAATATTTTTTATAAAAGGAAAACATTTGAATCCTCATTATTCAGTGAAATAATTACACCTTGTATTTGAACATTAAAAGATTAGGGTAAAAGTGCAATGAGAAATACATTCATCTAAATTAACACTAAATTTATTGATACAAACTTATTAAGATATTTATAATTTTGATGTTAAATATATTTTTACAGTCTTAAAAAGTAGGGATTTTTAAGGAGTCACAAAGAAGAAATTTTAAAACAAAACAGATGAGATATTTGAAGCATTTAGATTTATATGTTCAACACAAGCAGTTGGTCTATTGAAGATAAAACATCACTTCTAAATTTCATTTGCTGATTTCAATATGGTTAGTTATGAAGTAAAAAAAATTGATTATATTTAAAAAATAGCCTTATCTTAAATTTCCTAAATTTCAATAAATTTCTTAAATTTTTACATAGACAGAACTTAAATAATCTTTTTATAATTTAAATTTCACATCAAAATACTGCATAAATGTAGAAGAACGATGTTAATAATTTCTGTATAATTTATAATAGTTGTTTCCATTATACCAAAACGCTTATATAAAATTCAAAATGTAAAATATGAGCTCTATCCTTTGGGTAAGGCCTGATAATACATTTTATTCAATCTATTTATACGCTATATATACATTATACAATAAATATACAAGTCAAATAATTATACCTTAAAGATAATTACAAACTAGTGATGCTTTTAGTAAAATATGAAATTTGGTTTTAAAAATGTAGTAGTTAATTGAAAAAATTGTCCAATTTTTCAAATATATTTAAGAAAAAATGCACACTTATCCATTTAACTATGTATTTGTGTTTACAAAAATAATAAACAGTTACATAATTTTTTTTTTATCTTCAATAGCAATTACTGGTTTTCATATATATAAATAAAGAATTCTGATCTTTTATAAAATACAAATTTTAGAAAAATATTGTATTCAATTATATCATTTAAATTAAATTATAATATTTTCAAATTAAGAGTATCTCTTAATACAACTTATTGTAACTGTAAAAAAAATTGTTTTTATTATAATTTGCAATTCTGAATTACTTTAAATTTATCAATGATGGTTATACATTAGTAGTGAATTATACATTTTCAGCAAATACTGGTTTCGTTGATAAATAACATAATACTTACCAGTAAATAAATGGAATCTTCACATAAAATTTTAAAATTTATAAAAACGAAAACACGTTTAACACTTATATTATTATTAATATGAATACTTTTAAATTTCATAGATCTGAAAAACCATTAAAAATAAATTTTTGAAAAAATAATTAATATCAAAAAGCTTTCTCTTAAATATTTGTTTCCGTATTTAAGAGTTTCCGTTTTATTTATTTAATTATTTTTTTAATAATTCCAATATTATTTCGGGATTGGATCGCTTTCTTACTATTTTTACTTCAAACAGTATTTCTTAATATTCGGTATTTAATTATCTTTAATTAGCAATTCCTTTACTTATTAATGGATATGAGAATTCAGTTGTAAGAATTTAATTGAAATTATTAATCTTTGTCAGTTATAAAAATTTAATTGAAATTATTCATGTTTGGGGCTAAGAGTAAAATAGTTTATAAGAATGATGAAATAAATGTAGTTATATGCAAAAGATTTTAATTTAATGAAATAAAAATGATTATATTATAAATGTGTAAAGAATCGGAAAAAAATTATGATGAAAAATATCAAAATAAATTTTGTTTATCATAAAAATATATACTCATAATAATATTCTATCACAGGCAATGATACTTAAATTTTAAGTTTAATTTATTTCACCAAATATATAGTGCTTTGAATGATTGCAGAAGAATTCTATGAATGGAAAAAAATCCTCATAAAGTATTCGATTGTTTATATTATTAAAACACATATTAAAAACAGTCATAAATCCATGAATTTTTAAAATTAAATAAATTTTAAAAATTCCCTTTTATGAATCTAACGACCATTAAAATACGTTGTTATTTGAATGATAACGTATTTCCATTCATCATTTACTGAAGATAATTATTAAAGTTTTTATCATATCTACTTTTTAAGGATAGTCATCTAACATCAAATGTAATTGTTTTTCTTTCTTAATATTTATTATAAATCTTGTTTAATTATTTTATTTATAATAGCCATTGCAAAAACATCTCTCTTACAAATCTTTCCTCACAAATCCTTTGTTCAGAATTTTAATCAAGGAATTTATTATTTTAATCAAGGAGTTAATAATTAGGTCTTCTACTTTTAATTTTTGATACTGTAATATATAAACAAAGTTTTATCTTGTTTAAAAAAACAGCTAATAAATTCCAAAAAACTAACATTTTAACCTTTTATTTTTTTTTATTTTTCATATGCAAATTTTATAATTTGTCCTATGAAAGAAACCATTGGTTAATTTACATAAACTATCTGTTTAAAAAAATTTGAGAAATGATATTTCAGCATTGACTTATAATTGGAGTGGGGTGAAACAATTAAGATCTTCTATTTTATATAATCACGTTTCAATGCAAAATATTAATTTACTATTTCTTAGTTAAAAACTGAGTTATTGATTAAGTGATGTGTATATTGAAATTAATAAAAACTGTAATGTATGATCCTCACAGTTATGATAATTACATATTTTTATTATCACTTCTTTACTTTTTTAATTTACTTTATTTTTTAAATTTTAGCATAGATGAGTTTCATGTAGTTTCTTTACCTAATGATATATAAACATTCACATTAAAATTTCAGCATTTATTTTAAGTATACAACATATTTCTTAATATTCTTATTGACTCATGCTTAATGGCATTTTGTGCCCTTTTGATTCACATAATGTCTTTTTCAATTTATTAATTACACTGTGAAAAATAAATGAAATATAATCTTTCAATCATTAAGCAATTTAAAAAAGTATGTTACTAATTTTCATTATCTGTAATATTTGTCTACTTGGATGCAACTGTTTCTATTCTATGGGAATTAATATCCATCACGATATCTAATAATTAAATTAATCATTTTGTTCCAGTATTAAGGGATAATCATTTTCAGGATAAACGTGAACTCTGCTGTCATTTTCCAAGAAACTTGTCATTCTAAATGAGATCACAATATGTACATTTAATCAAATATTCTAATTTTATGGTAATTATAGTATAAGGAAATATTTAAACAGCAGAAACAATCTATACTATGATTTTATAATAATATATCAAACAACAAATTGAATATGTATATGTATATAAATTGAATATTAAATATTTAATTAGTAAAATTTATTTGTTTAAAATATTCTACGGATTCTTTAATTTAAAAATATTCTATGTTTTAAATGTTAAATATTGATGACAATTTTCTAATGTATTTAGAAAAATAAATCATAGTATTTCCGAAATATACATATTAAATATTTTTATGCATACATGATGATTCTTATCTTTGAAGCTTCAGAATGAAATTTGAAATTGGTACATAGTTTTTTTTCTAGGAATTCTTTTAGCTATTATGAATAGCTAATAATGTTGTTTTAAGTATTTCTCATGTTAACAATTATTGAAATAAAGGTCTGCAATTTAAAAAAAAAATAATTCCTTTTCCGTTAAATTATCGTATGATAATATTAATTATTAAACTAACTGCAGTATTGGAGCAGTATATTTTAAACGAAGAAATTTTATTATAATTCATAAATAGAATATAAATCTTACAACATATGATGTGGGTGCTCAGAAGGTTAATTTACTCTTAAATTATCAGTCCATTCAAAACATTCAAAATCCTTATCGAGTTAGTTTAATATTTACAATGTTATAAGGAGGTAGAGAATGAATCTCAAGTAACTAAATAATTTTTATTATATTTCTCATTTATATATATCTAGTTTAATTCAAACATTTTGTTTTACTTTGTTGCCATGTGACAAAGTCCAATTTTCTAATATTCATGTATCATCCCTGTTTTCAGAAAAAAAGAATAAAATTAGTTATTTTTTAATTACGTTAAGAAAATTTGAATTAAGTTTTATATTCTTTTAGTTCATGAATTTTAGAAATATGACTCTGTAAAGAATAAACATGAGATCAGTACATAACTAAAACAAATACCCAATATAAATGATTTGTCAAGAGTAAATAATGTTTAAAATTTTAAAACTCAAAAATGGATTGAAATTATTTAGTCTCGTTCTGGACAAATAATAGTTTAATAACGTCTCGGTTATTTATCGAATAAATTTTACCTGTATACTTTTCGAAGGATTTTCATACTTATGGGGCTATATTATTAAATATTTGTTGCATTTTAGTTAAGTAATTGAACCGACAAATTTATAAATTAATTATTTATTGTTTTTAGAAACTTAAATATAATTACATATTAATTTATATATAAATCTGTATTTTTTCCAATTTATAAGCCAATTTTTATTTGCTGTGGAATTTGTTTAATTATAATTCTATATTTGTTTTTATTTCACTATAATATAAGAACTTTATTTTAAGTGTGGGTTAATTGAAAAATTGCAAAAAGAATTCAATCAATTTTGATGTATAATATTTCATGTTTTATAAAATATATTTTTTTATTTCATGCACGAAATTAAATTTACAGAAAATTAAGAAAAAACTGTAATCATATCTTTTTTTATATGATTTTATCTTGGAAAAAGTTTCAACTTTAAAATTCTAGAAAGCGACTTTTCAAGAAAAATTGTTTTAATTTAAGCCAGAATTGAATTCTAAACTTTAGTATTTTTAATTTAACCTAGGGGACTTTCTACTATTTATTTCATTTTCTAAGCCTATTTTTGCAAGAAAATATGTTCCTTCAAAAATGCATACCTTAAAAAATTAAAAATATGAGTTTCAGCAGAAATATTTTAATTTTTTCATTTTCACTAGAAAAAAATTAGTTATTACTGAAATCATATGAATTATTTTCAAATTAATTTTGTTTCAATTACTTTTTGAAATTAAGATATTTCTCAGTCTTTCTTGGTGTAATTGAAAATTTCGATCATTATATTTGTATCAAAAATAAGAATTATATGTCCTTATAAAATATGTTCTTAATAATTGTAAAGTTTATTGTATAAATTTGTAACATTCAAGTGAATAGCATGTATCAATATTTTTAATCAATATTAAGGGTATTAATAACCATATTTAAAGAAATGTTTGCGATAAACCCATCAGTCTCACTTTGCAATCAGCAATAAAAAATTAGTATTAAAATAAAATTAAACAAAGTATAATTATCTTGGTAACATAGAAAAAGACATTGAACACAAAATATTTAGCATTATTTTTAAAATATTTTTACAAGTACAAATTATATATGTTGCTTGCATAAACATAAATATTAGCTTTTCATTAAAATAGTACATTTTAATTTAATAAAAATATTTTTCTTCCAAAAAAGTATGCGATAAGTTTTTTTTCGCAGCATTAATAACTTGTCTTTTATTTTGAGCATCAATAAACATATACGGTATTTTCACCGAGGTACAAAGTAAATGGTACGATGCTTTTAATATTTAAGTTAATTTTAAAAATTTTGATCTTAAAAATATGAACATTTACTTAGAAAATAAAATTGCCATCGAAGAGAAAAGAATAATCACTCTAATATTTCTTATTTATTCTTCTTAAGTATCACAATCGTTACTTTTACTTTTTATCAAATATTATAAAAGATATTGATACTTCAAGCAGATACGAAAAAATGGACATCATTACAAAAAATGTATTTATAAAGATATATTAAATGATTTTAAAACTTATATCGAGCAAGATCAGATAATTTGAAATATATATAAAATAAAGTTATCACACATTAGATGAAAAATGTTTCTATTTTTCAAAATTCAGAAACTAAATAGCTACAGAATTTGTTAACGATTAAAAATGGCAATATATTTTATAAATTATTTATATAAATTTTTTATATTTATGCAAGATAAAAAAGTATGATACAATTTCTAATGCTTCTTGAATTTATTTAAATAAGTGATTACGGTAATTCGTGTATGCAACTCTATGATTTCTTAGTAATTTACCTCATTTCTCTTTTTATAAAAATTAATGTTTATTTAAAGTATGAGAAATTCTATTAATGCCTTAGTTTTTTAAAATTTATAGCATAAAAGTATAAGGTTAAGTGCATAGAACTATGATTTAACGTACTAGGTAAAAATAAAAAATTTCAAAGGCTATTAAAAAATAAATGAGTGTGCATTAACTTGTTTGTAGTTTTAACTTCATAAATAATTTCTTGTTATATTAATTTATATAATATGCTTTAATATTCCTTAATTAGAATAAAAATTATTTGCAATTATTTTAGGATTGTAATAATTACTTAAATTTTTACTTTAAAATTAAAATTATAAAAAATAAAATTTTTCTACTCAAATATGCATATAGATAATTTTATTCACCGGTAACACTTTAATTTATTAAAAAACAAAAAAACATTTCTTAAAAGACAAAAACATTTTGAAAGATTTCAATGCATTTTTCATTATATGTGTGTTTGTGTGATTCCATTAAACATAAATACTTTAATTACATTCCATACACATTTATTCATGTACATATTATGTATACTTATGATGCAAAGTCACTAATAAGTTTTATGTTAAATTACATTTAATTTTATTCCCTCTCATTAAAATATTTTCGATTAATTACTTGGTCAAATCTAATGGAAATTCCATAAATTTTTACAATGTAAAAAACACACCAGAAAGTAAAATTTATATAAAATATTTTTCTATATGCAAAAAGTATTATGACTTAACCATTTCAATTCAATCAAAATATATTAAAGTAAAATTTCTTATATGTGGTTTCGTAATAAAAGGCATTTTCTTATAGTTAAGAAAATGTAACTTTTACTTCTAAAAAGCATGCAATTAATAAGCAAATATACTATAAAGTACACATTTGTTTTTTTA
>JAPDSC010113217.1:0-10317 GCA_026290005.1 Latrodectus geometricus
TATATATATATATATATATAGTATATCATAAAAGCAAAGAATTTTATGATTATGATAGTTAGCGTTCTCTTTTATTAGTTACAACTACTGCGTGATTGAGCGAAAATGAAATCCTCATTCATTTTACATCATTTATCTTCTTTACTTTGACATGCTCACAAATTTCTATATTAAGAATATATCATGTATGTATGGCTTATATGTAGTCAAATAAATATGTAATTGAGTAAGTAAAATTGGGGATGTCCCATTGAAGAGCCAAGATTCTTTCAGACCAGCCATAATAATATAAAAATGGCCCAATTTTCAGTATTGGCTTATAATATTAAAAACAAAATTATCTGGATCAAAGATGAATAATTAGTTCAGAGTTTACATTGACTATACAAGTGACAGTCCCAAAATTTACAACGAATTCGAAAGAGATCTGTAAAACATGTATATCATTGAAATATTTTAATTTCGCAGTTAAAGTTTATTAACCAATCATAGGCATATAAAACTTATTAAAGAATAATATAAAATTTTTAAAATTATTCCACGTATTTCCATGAAATTTGAAAATGCGTTTTTTATTAACTTAGAAATGAAAAAGTTTGTGAAAAAGGTGCAAAAATTGATGTAAAATTGAGCATATGAAGCAATTCTTTGTGCTCAGAAAGATATTTTGGAATTTTGAATACAGTTTTTCTTATCACTATAAAAAGTTAACTACTTTTAGATATAAAATTCTCATTGCCTTTTCTAAAAGAAATAATGTAAAAATAAAGCTTGTTGGACTTTTCAGAAAACATTTATGCTAATAACATAGAATTTACCACAAAAATATTTTCAGTGGAAGAAATGTTTTTTAATTTTTACCCTCCTCATTGTACATGACTCAAAAAATACCCAGGAATTTAAATGTGATTATTTGAATATATATGAAATAAAAAATTTGAAATCTGATATCTACATGGATAACACAAACAAAATTCTGGATCTTTAGATGACGTTCATTTAAAAAAAAAAACTTTTTAATTAATTTCAGAAAGAGACTCATTTTACGTGGAAAAAATATACGATCCTCTCTGCTTAAATACAACTTTAAAAAAACTTGAGATTGGATTATCCACATTTAGCGCCCCGTGATATTTGTGTTAATTTAATAGTATATGATACACTTGAAATAAACTAGTTCACAACATATTGTGCTTAAACTTGAATTAAATCCTCAATAGCAGTAATTCAATAGATTAAAGATGAGGAAATGTAATATATTTAAAATAATCGAGTACAATATGGAGTCCATATCTTTTAAAACTCTTTTGATCGCTAATTATGCATTTTAGGGTTAATTGCATAGGATGTTTAAAGAAAATGATTTAAGGAATGACACTGAATTTCATTTCAGTTATAATTCTTATGAGAAACTGGAGAAATTTCTTCCTTAACAAAGTGATATCTTGGACATTATCAGGGATGTGAATGTTTGATGAACTTCAAAAATTTAAGTTTAGTCACAAGAATAAAACAGAAATTAGAGCTCCCTACATCTTCCAGAGAAGGTTTGAAAGTGGGACACATTAAAATTACTAAACACTTTTGATAGTAATGCTAAATCTGCTGATAGATACTGAGATAAATAAAGAATTATTCTTTGCTCTTAAGCCAAATTTTGAATCTCCTCCAGATTTAGAAAATTAAATTTTAAATCTCACTAATATTGATAATGTACTACTTATCCAAAGTGCTTATTTCTGCATTTACTTCACAATGTTTTAAATAATATGGTAATAAGAAACACTTATGATATTGTAACCAAAATATATAAGCAGAGATAGCAAAAGAAAAGTTTAAGACAGGATGGAAGTATGATTGGTGTTTTCTTATAAATTGTGTGAAAAATATTTAATACGTGTAAGACAATATTTCTAACAATGTATGCCTTTGTTACAAGCAGTAAAAATATCCCTAATATTTATGTATGATAATTTATTTAAAAAAAGCTTTCTAAAAGACAAATAGTAAAATGTTTTTTTATAAAATCTTCTTATTTGGTAATAATAATATACCTTCCAATAGGTTGTTGTTGCACCAGTGTGCTTTCCTGTACCTAGCCCTGTGAGTGGGGCTCTTCTAGTTATATAGAAGCAGCCAGGTGAAAGCCTTCGTAATTTAAAAGCAGGGACCTAGCAGGAGATCCCCGAATACTTGATCTGCCAACCTCAGAGCTATCATTACACTTGAAGGACATAGCACCCATGATATATTTAACGCGCCCCAGTTGCCTTTAGTGAACATGACGGATCTTCGGTTAAGCCGTATTCGAACTCACTACCGTCTGGTAATGCAAACGACGCCGTAACTAACCAGGCCACCGCTGCCTTTTTTTCCATGTACCATAGATACCATACCATAGATAATAAAGGCCAACCTTGACATTTTTGAGTGTGATGAAACTTGATTATTGAAAGTGAGCAACTATCTTAATGCCTCAAATTGTTATTTCAAGGATAAACCATGTGTGCTTGTTAGAAACAATTAAAATATATTAAAATAAACAACATTTCAAATATTGTCCATTATTTTTCTTACCTTCACATAAGTATCATCGGTAATAAATGCAGAACTCATCCCTACTGTTAACATTCTTCTAATCTCATTCTTCAATCAGGTTGAAAGCAAAATTTTCCAGACAGCACCATGGATATGTTAAAGGCTGTCACCAAATAGTCAATCAATTAGTACTTATGTCTGACAAATGATACTTTTGTCTGACATAACTACGTCCCTCACTACAAAGTTCATAATTGCTGCACATTTGATTAATCGCATAATTAAAGGTACAACATAAATAGTCAGGTTTTTTGTGACTCATTTATTTATTTATTTATTTATTTTATTTTATTTTATTTTATTTTTATTTTATTTTTTATTTTTATTTTTTTTTGTCTTTTAGCTTTCACTTTTCTTTATTTTCTTTTTTCATTTCTTTCTTAACTTATGTATACAATTTGATATTAATTTACATGTAGATACGGCAAAATTCATTCAAAAATGATTTTTTTTAATGAACAAAGCTACTATATAAATTACAGATTTTAAAATTTTATAAATTTGAACACAACTAGACAATAGGGAATTACCATTAACCAGATAAATATTTAAAAATTTTGTAATAACTTTTAGAATTTTAAAATACTTTTAAGCTTCTTATAAATTATATCATTACATATATAATATATTTTACTGGAGGTGAATTAAAAATATACGCATTGCTTATTTTACTAATAAAAGTGATAATTATTTTGCTTAATAGTGTATGACGAATAAAAACTGCAGTGTTTTTGTAATTATTACAAGGAAGTTCTACGTTGTAATGGAGTTAAAATGAAGCAAGATATTACAAATTACACACAAAAGATTTGTTTTGACATATCATTCAGACGAATTTTACACCCATCAACTTTTGTCAAAATCTTTTTTTTAAATTTTCTGAAATTGTTTTTTTCCAAAATATATTAAATAATTTTGTTCTACTTTATCATATTTTACTTCATAGGATAATAACATTTATTATTTATTATATATGTCAATTTATATGTATGTATATATTATTTCCAATACAGCAGGCAATTACAGACTTTATCCTTATGTCGTACAGAGATCAAAGAAACAGAAAACAAATTAAGAATACTTAAAACATTAAAAGCACTAAAAACATAAAATTAGTTGTTCAAGGAGTCTCTAGCCTCCCAGTATCGGGAGTAGACACAGCTCTTAGTTAGAGCTGAGGAAACAGGATATGGTCATCATCCATAATCGCACCACTGCGGCAGAGGGGACAGGTTGGACTATCCACGAAATTGAAACGAAAAAGATAGGCATATAATGAGACCTGTCCAGATGCCAGTAGAAAAGCAGCCATTGTATAACCTCTTGGAAAGTCGGGGAGGTTGAAGATGGCATTTCTCCATGTTTTGTTCTTTTGTTCGATGTTTTAGTAATGACATGTGGATTGTCTTAAACATTTGATTAATTTTTGATTAAACCGATTTCTCTCCAACCAGATTGTATTTGACCTGATTTGGTAAATACCCTTTTTTTTGCCAATTCGATTGCTTTTTCGTTGCCTGGGATGGTAAAATCCATTGTAAAGCAATCGTTTTATATTTATTGTGCATCTTTTTTATTAGAGATCTACATTGAAATATAGACAGAGCGTCAGGAGCCAGAAGGCAGTTGACAATACCTGGAACATCAGGCTGTGAATCTGAAGAAAATGTCAACCTGGACTTGTTCGGAAAGAGAAGGGTTAGTGTCTAGATAGGCTAGAGCTGCTTTAATTGCCACGACTTCACCATCAAAAACGATCTTGCACGTCTCCAATGAAAAATCATGAGAGAAATACTCCCAATAAATAAATATATATTAAATTGGGGGAAAAGAAATCCATTATTTTTACGTGAACGTTTTGTAACTTCTTTCAGATTCGCTTTGTAAAAAGGTTTAAAACAGTTTTC
The DNA here is from genome assembly GCA_026290005.1 of Latrodectus geometricus. Lineage (NCBI taxonomy): Eukaryota > Metazoa > Arthropoda > Arachnida > Araneae > Theridiidae > Latrodectus > Latrodectus geometricus. The sequence continues at coordinate 4,506 of JAPDSC010113217.1, forward strand.
ATGTAGATTTTTAGGTCTTGTGTGAAGCTACGACTGCTGACATGCTGTCAAGTTTGATAATTTTTGATATTTTATAGACATTCTCGACGATGTTGTATCCATGCGAGGTGCCTCTTTAGCATCCAAATACCCAAACGGAATCGACGAAACCAAAATTGCGCGTAACTGGTTGTTACAGTCATATATTGGACGATAAACACCTTTCACAATTTTAGCCACCTGGTTAGCATTTTCGCCATTATAAAAGAAAAACTAAAATGTATCGAATTTTCTGTTTGTTGTCTTCTATTTTTAAAACCTTGTACTCATAACTGAATGAATCAAACAAAAAACCGCAAGAGAATATTTTAGTGTCAAATGTCACCTTTCCAACGAGCATAAATCTGAAATTGTTTGATAGATACCTCAAGAGATAGCGATCACTACAGACGTCTACCGAAAAAATAATGGATAACTTTTTCCTCAAACTAATATATCAACAAAGTCTGCAGTTTTTACTGAGCTATATTACTGACCTGAGAAAAACATTTTACAATGCTTTTTAACAGGAATAATCAATTTAGTACAGCGCTCAATACTTAATATAAAAAACACCGTTTTTATTTTTAATAATAAGACTAAAAAGCGACAGGAAACACCGTTATAACTCAAAGACGCTTTAAATCACGCTATAATTAATAACGGCATTTACCTATCCCATAAATCAATGTTTGTTGAAAGAGTTGGTGTTTTCGTTTTGAGTTAATTTACTTTTCAATGTATTTCTTGTATTATATATATACATACTTGTATACATATATACATGCGTAACTTATTTTTTTTGGAAATCGATTTCTGTAGCATTTGCGCCTATTGTGATAAGTGTGTTTTGACACCAAATCATCTTTAGACATTTTTTGTTAAATTTGGCATCTAATCTATGAATTAAAATTGAACAAATAAAATCTTGATATTCTTTCATAATTATAAATAAAAATGTGTATTAAAACTTTTATGTTATAGAAACTACTAAATGTTTAATTATATTCTGGAAAAAAAATTCATAAAATGAGAATATTCACTTTGCACTTTTTGTTAATGCAAATGAGTATATAAAAAAACATGTAGATTTATAAAGTGTATTTTATATTATATATTCAGGGTTACTTCAATCTCTTAATAAATATTCATAAAAATTCTTAAGAATTTTATGTAAAAAAGAAAAATTATTTGAAATAAAAAAAAGAGAGAGTGAGAGAACTGTACACATATTAGCTTTTATATTTCTTTCGGAAGAATTAGGAAGCCAAGTTTATTGTAAAAAAAATATTTGTAAAATAACTTTACATATTTTAAAACAAATATCAAAAATTATCAATGCACACATTAAAAATGAGTTGTTTTAAGTATGAATGAAATTAATGAAGTGTTTGTGTAAATTAACCAAGTACTGCCAATATATCTTATTTTTGTTGTTCTTAATTTCCCATCTGCTCTGACAGTCAGACCAGATTAGTGAAACCGTTGACTTTAGTGAAGTCCGATACAAAAAGTGGACAATTATAATTATCCTCTTAGTTCAGTTCAAGTCAGCCCAAGATATGCTGAGGCAGGCTGTTCTTGGCATTTAGGACAAACAGGAAACCTCTTGCCAACTCCAGAATATGTGAGATATTTATAAGTGTCGCAAGACCCTTTTTTTAAATGTGTTAATTTTAATTATTAATATCTACTTCGCTAATAAAGGGGAACTCAAAATACAGATAACATTCATGCAAATAAGAAAATGCAGTCATCACTTTGATAAATATATTGGTCATTTAAATTAGACTTTTATTTATAATATTTTAATATCCACTTCGGATATTCATCTCATATTGCTTTATGAGATTTTACTAAATGTACTAAATTGTATTTCCTTGTCTATAATAAAGAAATCAGGAAAACTCCCATTTACCCACCACTGTAGATTTTTATGCAGAAGGCAGATGCGCTACAGGTATCTCCTATTGTTCAAAATTGACTGGGGACCGGGACATTTTATTCTGAAGAGTGCTATCCTATATACAAGGCTAAGGGGATTGTTTATATAGTACCACTAAGACATATGATATTTTTGTACTCAAAATTTGAGAAAATAGGAAAGGAAAAATGTCAAAATTTGAGAAGAAAGGAAAGAAAAAATGTCAAAAAGCTGAATTTATTTAATTCATCGCAAAATTTTAGAGTCCCTTCTATTTTGTGTATTGCTTATAATGTAAGCAGTTTAGTGGCATAAAAAATATTCTAACAATCTATTAAAAAACTTATACAATAAATAATAAATTGAGTCTCTAAACTGTAGTTATAGATATGTCGACTCACCTATATAAAGACATCCGCTTTTTTTTATACTTTCTTATTATTAACTAAATTTTGATTTAAAATATATAGGTACTGTAGTTAGTATTATATGTATTACTTTCTTTCTCTTAATTTAGAGTTGGATAGTAATCAAAAGGATACTTTAAGTATAGCATATACTAGTATAGTCTTAACATTTTTTGATTCTGATGAAGTTATTATTGGTAACGCATTGATAACAGCCATTTCTGAATACTCTGAAGGGATTTTCAAAAATCTCAATATTTATTATTCCATTTGAAGAAAAAGTATAAAATAGTTCAACCTTTCCCTCCTAGCCTACTGAAGAACAACTGAGAGGTACATGTATAAATCATACACAAAAGAATCTCCTTTTTATTGTAGGTCCCTGGTCACATTGTTTCCAAGCATCCATTATTCTTGATAATCCGTATGACCTTTGAACCAGAGTGTTTTATCTAACTCAAGTTCTTAATCAATAAAAGAATTCGAAGAACAATGTTCTTACATTTTTTGTTGAACAATGCATTGTCTTTTGAGCACCCATCTTTAATTTGATAAGAATCTTGTCATGGTAGTAAAAGAAGTCTCACAGTAAAATCCAATGATGTTTTCAATAGTCTTGTATAATATTTTGCTCAGAGTTCATGTTAGAGTCGGTAGCATACCTTTCATCAATTTTTAAACAAATTTGAAAGCTCTTTATTAATATTTTTAAATGGACGTATGTGAACCCTATATGAATGAACCATTGCTAAAATTTTGCGAATGTGATTATTCTCATAAATTTCATTTGTTATTTTAATATATTAGACATTATTTTTTTTCGAGTGCCAGCCAGGCTGGCAGTATGAGGTGAGCTTCTCCGCTTTTCTTACTGAATCATAATTTGGTTGGAGTCCGTCTTCCTCAGTACACACATGCCATAGGTACCCGTTTATAGGATAGGCAACCATTCATACAAGAAAAGGACAAATACAAGAGAGAGAGAGAAAAAGAAAGTACATCCATGCCCGAACCTAGATTCGAACTCAGGACTTCCCTATCTGCAGTCAGGCACGTTGACCATTAGCCAGTGTGAACGACAGACATTAATTTTATTAATGTCTCTCGCTCACAATATATATAAATTTATATATAATTATATATTATATAATTTTATATAAATTTATTAAAATAATATATAATTTATTATTTGGGAAAATTAGGTTTTTCATCAAATTTAAAACTTTTGATTTTGGAAAGACTATTTTAAAGTCGTTTTCGGCTGTTAATCAGTTTCTGAATTTCTTTTAAGGTATTAACATTGGTTTTGAAATTTATAAATGTTGTTGTAAATTCACACAATCATGATCAAAATCTTGTGATAGTATTTATTTGTATTGCGAATGGAGAACTGCATTTATGCTATTACAACATTCATCTTGAAAAGCCGTTTAGAAATCCGACAAGATAACACATCCCTTAAATTTACATCCACGGTATTTAAGTTGGGTTATACACAAGATTATCAACACGACGAATAATGTAATTATTCTTCTATGTTAATAAAAAATTATTCCCGATACTATCAATTTGATTTTTTAATCTCATTTTTATTAAATACCAACAAATAAGATAATTGTACAAGAAAGTATAATTGTTAAAATACAAATACTATAAAAATATTTTTTTTTGTAAAACTAATATTAGGACATTATCTGACAATGTTAAATATAAATTATAGTAGAGCTTTGCTCGACGCTTAATTAAGACTATACAAACCTATCTTAAAATAATGGATTAAAATCAACATATTTATAATATGATAAAAATAATTTACAATTTCGCTGAGAGATCATCTCAAATTAATGAAGTGATAGGTAACATTGCCGTTTTGTTGTATTTATGGGTACAATAATGCTTCATTAGAGATAAAAATTCATTGAAGTAATCCCATGAAAATCTTTCCAATTTATTTTTTATTTGTTAAAGGTAGACGTAGTTGTTTTCTGTTTGTTGGCGAAAATGAAATAAAAATTTAGATTTTGAATTAAATTCATCTGCTTGAGAAATTGAGGGGAACCATTTTGAATAATTAATTAAAAGTACTTTCTGACTTACCAGTAGATGTCAAGTGCATCTGCTTGTTAAAACCTGCCACAATCAAAACGATATTTCCTGTCTCTATTTGAAAGAAAAACATACATGTGAAGCGCTAAACAATAGCATAATAAAATTTAATTCTCATCTGAATAAAAGCAAGTTTCTCAAAAAATTCTTTACGCAATTATAAGCGTTAATTGACATTGAGAGTAAAAAATATATTCGAATATTTTTTAAGAAATTAATTCATACGTTATTAGAAGATAATAAATGACTCAGTCTTTAAAATGATTAATTACAAATTTAAAAGCTAGATATGAAATGAAATTAGATAATATTAAATTTTATCACTTTATTCAACTTACACAGTTATTCATATAAATTTTGCAATTTTAAAATAATTTTACAGTTTTTTTTAAAAATTTAGGAGACTTATTTTGTCACATACTATGTCAATTTAGAAGCAAATATAGTAGAAGTATTCCGTAGAAAATGCGTGAATAATTAGATAAAGAAAATTTTTATACAATTCAGGGTTGATCGTTATTTTATACTATAAAATATATAACTATAAAATTACATAGCATATTATACATAGAATTTTATATTTATATAAAATAAATATAATACTATGTTAATTATAAAATATCTGCATGTATTTCAGATTTAGATTTGATTTTATAAATAATATAATTTCACATTTATGTATTGAGTTCTTAAAAAGTATCCTTAAAAATTTATTTAATTGATATATTTATTAATTTCATTAAACATTATCTAAATAAAATATTATGTATAGAAAAATCTAAAGGTATTTTATTAAATTTAAAACACAAAAATGTATTTTAAAATGTTTATTTTCCTTTTCATGCTTAAATTTTTTTTTTAAATTCAAATGTTGATCATATGCACATCATTTTTTTGTACAGAGAAGTAAAGAATGTACTTTAAAAAATTTTAAGGAAAAATTTAATTCGAATTCTTTTATATTTTTCTGTTTTGTTTTGAAGACAATAGATTTCGTGTTTCTAAATGCTTAAAAATCTTTTACTATAGAAAAAAAGGTATCCTTTCTTGTCCATGCATTTCTTAAAACAAGTTTTATTGACTATTTCGAGAACTTACATTTCGACTGTCGAACTTTTGGTCTGACCCCATCAATGAACCCGAAGGCGTTGCAATTTGTGGTCAATATTTTCAAGATTATTTATAAATATACCTAAAGCATGTGGGTAAAAAATTAATTCTCTCAAATATATAAAAATACAACAAAATAAAAATAATGCTGAAGTTCAAGGATGATTGCGAGATATCAAATGACGCATTTTGAGTTGAATGTTCACTTTTTATTATGTTTCATCACTTGCATCAGAGTAAAAATTCT
>JAPDSC010113254.1:0-10615 GCA_026290005.1 Latrodectus geometricus
TTGAACAGTATCATTGGCTTCAAAAATATGAAGTAAGTGATACTGTTTTACTTGTTATTGTCGATCATCTGAAAATTCTATCAATTGATTTAAAATAAGGATTATCTGATTTAAAACAAATTGATTTTCCAAAATGGAGGATGCAGCCAACATTAGTGGATTTGTTTGATATATCAAATATTCAGTATCAAAAAGAACTCGCAGAAATGCAGAATAATGAGTCAGTTAAAACTAATTAATTTAATTTATTTATTTAATATAAAAGGACAGATGGCATGGCTTTGTGAGGAAACAGAAATCAAATATCCAAATTGAACCAAATGTGCAAGAAAACTGTTATTACTGTTTCCATCTTCATATTTAGCTGAATGTGGATTTAATGCTGTAAATAATTTACTACTAAGAAAAAAAGAAAAAGAAAGAAAGAGAGAAAGAAAAGAAATCGTCTGGATATAACACTTGAGAACTTGAAGACTCACAGAGAAACTTGAGACCGAAGCTAACCAAGCTAGAACCTAACCTAAGATCTCTGTGCAGCAAACATCAAGCGCAAAGATTAAAAATTTAAATTATTATAGAAAAATCTTTATTAAAATTATTTCGAATTTAATTCTAGTCTTTCATTACATTTTGAAAATTCATGAAAATTTCCTAGTGATTCCTTTCTAAAACCAATCATTTAAGTTTCTTAAGTGAAAAGTTCAGTTTTATAATATTAAAAATTATGTATATACTACGTGGGGGAGCATAGGAAATTTAGAAAGGCGTAGGTGGGGCATGGCACAAAAAAGGTTGGGAAACACTGCTCTACAGGCTGTAGCTATGAGAATTATAATAATACTCTTGATAATATTACATATTTGGAGACCCAAATTCGCAACGCTTTTGTGCGTAGGAACCATCTGGTCTCCATTTTCTTTCACATCTGGAAGGCATATGACCGTACATGGCGATATGGAATTCTCCGTTCATTATATGATTTTTGCTTTCTGGGTAGTCTTCCAATATTCCTTCAAAATTTTTTACGCCCCCGTGTTTTTAAAATCTGTATTGGTCTACTTTTGTTCAATACTTTTATCCAAGCAAGGGTGTACCTCAAGGCTCTATTTTAAGTGTCACTATTTTTAATTTATAGATTAGTCACATCCTTCATCTTCTATCATCTTCAGTTCTTGGCACTATGCATGTAGACGATCTGCAAACATCTTGCCAAAAATCGAACATGCGATTAATTGAGAGTCAACTACAAACATCTGTAAATAAATTAGCTGCATGGTGTGCAGAGAATAGCTTTACATTATCTCCTAGAAAGAGCTGCTGTATCCATTTTTTCAAAAAGACCAGCCTTCACAATGATCCTATTTACCATCTGAACAACACTATAATATTAGTGGTCAATGAGATAAAATTTCATGGTGTTTTGTTTGATCGAAAGTTGAACTTTCTTCCGCATGTTTTACATTTGTGGAAGGAGTGTGAGCGATCGCTTAATATCCTCAAGGTGCTTTCAAATACATCTTGGGATGCAGATCGCTTGTCACTCCTTCAAGTCTATCAAGCACTCATTTTATCTCGTATTGACTGCGGAAGTGTTGTCTATGGATTTGCTAGGTTTTCAGTTGTTTTACGCAGATTCAACACTGTCCATCACTCTGCTTTGAGAAAAAGTTCAGGCGCATTCCGCACATCTCCCTTCCAGAGTCTTCTTGCGAGTTGTCAACAATTGATCTGAGACGAATGCAGCTATCCCACAATTATTACGCTAAGGTTATGTTTAACAGACAACATCCCTTACGATCTTTGGTACATACTCCTGCATTGAAAAGATTATATGATGCTCACCCTAACAGCATTAAACCTTTTCTCACTCAAACTAAATCTCCGCTTTTTTGACTGACCTATATGATGTCCGTTTAATTAAAACGGACTTACATTCACATCTACCTTGGTAAGATCCACAGACTAATATTATCAATCCTTTTGCTCCATTTAGAAATTCGGATGCAACCTCAACGATTTTTCAACAGCTTTATTTATCCATCGCTGTCAATATTCATCATACACGTCTGTTTTCACAGATGGATCTAAAACAGCAAGACATTTTGGCTGTAGTATATTTTATGCAAATACCAGTTATGGTTACAGCCTCCATACGTCCTGCTGCATCTTTACAGCTGAAAATACGGCCATCTATCAAACCCTTCAACTAGAGAATACAGAGATGTTTTATAAAATCTGCGTGTATACTGACAATTTGAGTGCGTTAGAAGCATTGAAAAACTATTATAATTGTCATCCTGTTGTGTCTATGATTTTCGGAGCATTGGATTCCCTAGCTGGCAAGGGATATGACATCATTTTCTGTTGGATCCCAGGTCATGTAGTCTAGAGAGAAATGAAAAGGCAGATGCATCTGCTAAAGCTGCATCGTCTGTACTTCATTCATATGTCCCTCGTTTCGACGTCAGAAGGGTAGTAAAAAGATTTGTTTACTCTCTCTGGCAGGAGTTATGGAGTATGCAGATCTCTAACAAATTGAGTGCCATCTTCCCATACCTCATTCCATCATCAGTTTTACCGTTATAAAGAGCAGATGTTAGATTGACTTGACTTGGAATCGGACACTCACATTTCACACTCAGACATTTGTTTTTAAGTAAATTTAATCCGTGGGGTGAAACGCGTGATGAACCATATACTGTTTCTCATATTTTAGTTTCATGCAAAGATTTTAACGACGAATGTTTACATTTTTTGTAAAACAGATTTTTTGACATTATTTGATTTGCTGGGGGAACCACCCCACAGAAACTTGTTTGCTTTTTTAGGAGCTATAGGCTTTTTAAATTTTATTTAATTTGTTTTACATTTTATATTTGTATAATTATATATACATATTTATTTTTCTTTTTATTAATTTTATATACAAGTAGATTTTAATAATTATATATACAAAATTTTTTGTTTTTTTTAAAGAATTTAATGTTGTCTCGGTTTAAATAAAAATAAATGCAAAACTGAAATATTAGTCTTGACGCAGAATGTCCTTTTTTTGGACCTTTCGCCATAAAACTCAACCAACCAACTTGTCATCAAAGGCTTCGTGCCTAAACTAGATTATCTAACTCTTGATCCGTCAGTGCCTATCACAAAAATCCAATGGTGCAATTATCTTTGTGAAATAATCAGGAGTTCCGAACTCCTCGAAATTTTTGCTTCAACCCAGAAAATTGTACTAGGAATATCGAAAATATTGATCCCAATTATGGCAACAATCAAGTTTGGATGCATAATAACGGATTATATCAACAAGCCTTTTTACGCAGCCAGAATCTCAGGGGTCCCAAATGGGTCTCATTTCTAATTGCAACTTGCATGGTAGCAATAATTTAGTAAATAGTAAAAATAATTCTAAAAATGTTATTATCTCTAATGATACTGTTATGACTAAAAATGCTAATATTAATACTGATCAATCTAATGTCATGCTTAAAAGTAAACTCTCGAATAAGAAAACTGCTAAAACAGGTCTAGGTCTAGCTATTGTTAGGTTTCTAGCCAAGAGGGCCATATCCCTTCTATTCCTAAGAAGTTATTTCAAAAACATAGATAGACAGTAGATTCATATTAAGATAAGTGTTCCCAATGAAATAAATTGTTCCTGCATGATGAATTATAGAATTCCAAACAAAATAAAAGCAAAAGTTACAAGAGAGAAATAGTAAATTGAAAAAACAAGATACAATAAACTCATAGAACTGTATAGTACTTATTTTATTTATTTTTTTTATTTTAATTATTTATTATTTCTTAAATTATAAAAAAACAAAGAATACACAAATATTTACAAACAAAAAAATGTATTCAACTCAGTAACCAATGAGCAAGAAATTGAAACAAAAGAAAATGTGTCAAAAAAAAATTATTTTTATTTTGAACTAAATTAATTTGTTGTTGGGCTTAAACATAGCACGGCCCTGGGTCTGTGGAAATTAATGATTTCATAAGGGCTATAGTTCCCAATAGATTGAATTTCTGCATTATTAATTTCATTAAGTTTTTTAAAAAATCTAAATGCTAGGAATTTAATATATTTTTTAATGAAAGGACACCTAGATTATTGCGAATTTGTTCGTTTCTGATATAATAGTCAGATTTTGAGATTAGTCTGAGGAGTTTGCTTTGCTGACCTTCCAGCTGTTTAATATTAGTTAATGCAGCACTTCCCCAGATTGGTGCAGCGTATGAAATTATTGGTCGTATAAATGACTTATAAATGAGTAACATATTACTCATGGATAGATTAGAATTGTACGCAATTAGTGGATAAAGGGTTGATTTGGCTGAAATTAATTTTAATTTAGTTTTCCTAATATGTGATTTCTAGGTGAGTCTTTTATCTAGTGTAAGTCCGAGGTTATCAACGGTATCTCACCAGGGGACAGGATACCCGTTGAGTTTAATCTGGGGGGTGGAGTTCTTTTTTTAGTAAAAACAACCGCCTTTGATTTATTTGGGTTAATTTTGATTTTCCAAATATCTAGCAATTTTTCAATAGCCATGATATGTTCGGAGATGTGGGCATGAATTTTCCACATTTTTGTGCTGGACGCCAGTACAGCAGTGCCATCAGCAAACAAACAGAGCATAGTGTTGGGATGCTGAGGAATATCGTTGACGTAGATGTTGAATAAAAATGGACCCAGCAGGGATCCCTGTGGGACGCCTGCAAGAATGGGTCTGTTTTGGGAATAAGTTTTTCCGACTCTAACAGAGAAAGTTCTTTTAGATAGATAGTTATCTATAAGGAAAACCAGATAGGGGGGGGAAGTTGAATTTAATTAGTTTAAATATCAGGCCTTTATGCCAAACTCTATCAAAAGCTTTTTCTACGTCAATGAATATTCCTCCCGTCGATTTTTTGTTGGCAAAACCTTTAGATATTTTCTCCACCACCCTGAGTAGTTGGTGGGTGGTCGAAAGCTTTCTCCGAAATCCAAACTGCTGAGGGATGATAATTTGGTTCATCTCATCACAATTTAGTAACTTTTGAAGAATTGCTTTTTCAGTTATTTTTGCAAGGGTCGACAGTAGGGAAATCGGCCTGTAGCTCGACGGCTGCTGCTTGCACTTGCCCTGTTTGTGGAGCGGTATGATCACTGCCCTCTTCCAGGTATCAGGAAAATGGCCAGTTTTTATAGTTCCATTTATAATCTCCGTTAGATAGCAAATTGATCTGATTGGTAACTGTTTAATAATTTTATTGGTAATCAAATCATGACCAGGGCTTTTTTTTTGGCTTAAGATTTTTAATGGTCATTTCAATTTCAGATGCCGGCGTCTCGACAGGGAGTTGGTGAATATAATTTTTATTATAAAATTCGAAAATTGCATTGTTGATAGTATTATCAGTTAGTGGTTTATTAATGTTATTTGGTTGAAATTGCTTTTCTAGACTGGCTGCCAGACATTCTGCCTTTTCAAAGTCCGTTAGTGCGACTTTCACACCATCTATAAGGGGGGGAATACACTCTTTGGTTTTTTCCGCTTGTTAATTGCTCTCCAGAAGGATCCATCCTCCACATTGAAGCTTCTTAAATAATTGCTATAGGATTTTTGGTTAAAGTCAGTAATATTATTTTTGATTTGTCGTTTTAATGAGTTAATTTGATTTTTAATAAACGAGCATCTGGTGCGATTATGGATCTTCCTCAATTTATTACGGTTTTTGATAAGGTTAATTATGTTGTCAGGAAGATAGTTTATAGACTGCTTAGGTTTGAAGAATTTACTAGACTCTAATGAACTATTAATTATGGAAGTTAGATTTGAGACACTATTGTCGATTAAAAGTGGAGTGTTGATAGACTTGAATGCAGAGTCCTGAATTAGATTATTCACTTTTTCTCTAAATTTATTCCAATTATAACAAGTATTTAGAAATTCGCTTTCCTGTTGTGATGAGTTGCTGTAACAGATTAATACCGGAAAGTGATCTGATGGTAGTTCTTCAATCGTTGACATCTTAATTGGGGGTTGGACACCCCTGGAGAGCATTAGATCTATATAATTACCATGGATGTGGCCGTAGTAGGTGGGTTTATCTGGGTGAAATAATTCAAAGTCAGTTTTGCAAATGAAGTTGTTTAACAGCCTTCCGGTGTTGTTTGAGTATGCGCAACCCCAGTTATGGTGTTTCGCATTTAAGTCACCACCAATTATTATTTTAAAGTTGACAGAGGCTAAGTTTTCTATATCCATATTAAGAAGAGAGGAATTGGGGGAAGGGGGAATATAAAATGACACAAGAGCAATATCAGAAGAATCGGCAAAATGTAATTTGACCAGTGAAGTATAGTTTTGGAGTAGGAAATTTAGTGTGACTGATATTGTTTTTAATTATGATGGCCGTACCACCCTGATGGACAGAACGATCATTACGGTACATGGAGTAATTGGGAATATTAATTTTGTGAGAATTAATTAAATGAGTCTCCTGAAGGAGAATAGCATCCGGGCTATTTTGATTAATGAACAATTTAAATTCGGCTAGTTTATTGTATAGCTCATTCGCGTTCCAAATCATAATTTTTAAATTTTCAAATTTTTTAATTCCCATTAGTATTATCGTTTATACTGAGGGCTTTTAATAGGAGACTAACTTTGTCTGTTGGATGGACTGTTTTCTCTAAAAGGGGCACAACCTGCAAGAGCGCTGGATATGCTTTGAAAATTATATTAATCTCTTTAAAGAGAGTTATAATGGCGTGTATGTTTTCTATAGGTTCTAAATCAGGGAGGGTGGGGGTGGGGTCGGCAGTGTTTGGGGTTTGTTTATTTACATTTGTCGCGGAAAGAATTCGAAGAAAAGATTTTTAGTAGCCGTAATGGTTAGTTTGACAGGGGTTTTCGCTAGTTTTTTATTTTTATTTACGGGATTTGCCGGACAGCCAGCATAGGAGGCAGTATGGGAACTTCCACAATTACAACATTTTGGAGTGTCAATTCTTTTGTGAGGGCACTCTTTAGAAGAATGCTTCTCACCACACTTAACGCAGTTGGGTTTTAGATGGCAACTGGCTGAGTTATGACCATAACCCTGACAATTGAAGCATTGAGTGGGTTTGTTATTAATATATTTTTCAATCCTTATTAAGAGGTGCATTACCTCTTTTAATTCATAAATTTTTTGTGCAGCTTCATTGGGATTTAAAGTGACTAAAAAGCAAGGGATTGGTTCTTTTACCCTGTGTTTTTTCATAACTGCAACAGATGCTATGTCAAACCCTTTATTTGATAAATCTTCACTTATAAGCTCAGGGGGGGTGTTACTGGGAAGACCTTTTATTACTACCTTGACAGGCTTTTCAAGCATTCTATTTGATAGTCTAATAAAAACTTAGTTACTTTCCTGTGTATTTCAATGGTTTCGGGGAAAACCTTGAGGAATTCACCCGACAGTTTGGCTTTAAGATTTAAATCACAGTTATTTTTTAAGTCATTGAGTAAGATTGTGAAATTTGTTTTTATCTTAATTAGAATGGGCGGAACATTAATTTTGGGGATGGGGTTAGACAGGACCTCATTTTGGTGAGAATTACTTTTGCTTAGTAGCGAAAACTTATATTGTGTAACGGTTTCTTGACTGGGGGTAATAATTTTAACATTAGCAGTTTTTTTTGGCCTGATGTACCCTTCTTCATCACTCAAATTGGCGATAGCTCTTTTACCCTTAGTTGGGGTACCATTTAATCTGCCAGCACTACTGGTGCTTGGCAATTGCGAATAACTGTATACAATATTATCATTATTTTCAGCAATACAACTATTATTTTCAACATTAGCAGTATTATTTTCATTTGCACAATTATGAGAAAAATCAGTAACACTCATAGTAACACTATTTGCATGATTAATGGATGCATTTACAGAATTAGAAATAGCACTTAAACACATATTATCATTACAATCATTTGAATTCTTTGCAACATTACATTCATTATTTAATTGAGTTTTAGAATTATTTTTGTTACTATTAGTATTAAGAATTGGCGATTTATTTTTATTTTTAATATTTTTAGAAGATTTTTTTACTATTAGAATTAGTTTTGGCCTTTGTATTAGGTTTTACATTTTTATTAAAAACACTATCAATATCCGTATCAGAATCAGAATTCCACACATTTTTATTAATTTTAGAATCATCATGCAAGGAACAATTTGAAATCAAACAATAACCAAATTGGAAACACTTACTTCTTAGTTCTTGGCTGCATAGAAATGCATGTTGGTATAGTTGATTTACATAAATCCAGAGATTGATTGGCGTGATAACCCACGTCAACCGATTCCATTTCTTCCATAATTCTCTTATTAGTAGTTACTAGAATTTGTAGAAGCTCACTTTTTTCCGTCAATTCTCGTAATGTGTTACACCTTTCCAATTTAGTAATCGGAACACTAGGATTAAGGCAGCGTAGCTTGTCCATATTCGGGACAACACTTTTAATGGAAGCTTATATCAGATCACTTAAATTCGGTGAATCATGGCTAGCACCCTGCACGTTGCTTTCGTTAACCCTAACGGACATTACACGTGGCACACTATTATCACAGATCACTTGGTGACCCTGAGTAGGGACTTTATGGCCGAGCATGTCACAACTATCACCTAAAGGTGGAAATTCGGCGTAGTCCATTTGTTCAGAAATTAATCCAAGAGGTTGATCATCTGCACTAAAGGTAAGCACCGGCATTGAAGGTAGAAGACCCTCCATGGGTCTATCGGCTGAGCCACCGACCGCAGCCATGGCGGGGAGAGGCAGCACGAAGTAAGGTAAGGTAAAAACTGGCTTACTCGGAGAAACGAAATCGCGCACTTAAGTAGAAACACGTCCTGCAGTTGCAAGGTTCAGGTCGAAAATCAGAAAATAACAATGACAGGAATATAAAAATACTAACCAACTGCTAAAACTAAAAATTTTAAAAAATGTATCTAGTGTCTAAAAAGCTCATAGCATTAATAAAAATACTGGTAAAAAATCAATTAATTATTCCTCTAAGTTTGATGATAATGATTTGGTTAAAAATGTTGTTAATACTATTTGTGATCGAAAAAATCTCTCGTTAGTTAATAAATGTGAATGGTTCATAACACTTTAATAAATAATGACATGACAAAAGTATAAACATTATGAGTAATAATGCTTTACCTAATAAAATGTCTATTGTAAATAATGATAGTAAAATTGTTTCTAAAAATCATATGTACACTGTAAATTATGCTTATAATAATTGTGAAATTAATATTTTCTTCAAATGTTGTGAATGATAATAATGACTGTATTATGATAACCCCCTTCATGATAACTTTGATTATACCCAGCCCAATATTAGCACTGGTATTTATAGACTTCCTAGCACCTCCGCCAAAAAGGCATGAGGTGTGATAATGATGAAGATAGCTTTATTAAACCAAAAAAGACGGCCACATTAGGCATTTAGCCCAGACTGTCCCTACCAACACAAACAACCGCTTTGCCCCTCTCAAACAAAATCTAACCAAAAGTTCGGATGCAAATAATGCAAACAACGTCTCTACAAATAATAACAAACCCTCCTCCAATACTAGTTAAGTTCGAATCCAACTACAACGTAATAATCAACAAACTCAAAAACAGTCTTGATAAAAAACTTATGGTGAAACTAACAGTTGAGTACTTGGAAGTATTCCCCTTGTCACCTGAAACACACAAAACTATCACAAACAACGAAATTCAATGAAATTGAATGCTTAATCATAAAGCAAAATCTAGAGAAACCAGTAAAGGCAGTACTAAAAGGTATTCCCTCCTCCAACCCCACAGAACTTTTTCAAGAAGAATCGGAAGATAGAGGCTTTGAATTAGCCAGTGTAGCTGTCACGAGAAAACAACGAAAATATGAACCAATCCCCTACTTCCTGTTAA
This sequence comes from Latrodectus geometricus, assembly GCA_026290005.1. Lineage (NCBI taxonomy): Eukaryota > Metazoa > Arthropoda > Arachnida > Araneae > Theridiidae > Latrodectus > Latrodectus geometricus. Next base: position 9,969 of record JAPDSC010113254.1, read on the forward strand.
TTCTCAATAACAACGAGCACTCTCAAAAAATCTTTGAAACCATTGAACTGCTGAATCTAATAATTACTACTGAAAAATGTGTAAACAAAAAGCCAATTTAGTGTTTCAATTGTCAAGGCTTTGGGCACAATTCAGCCGCGTGCTTCCTGAAACCCAAGTGTGTCAAATGTGTTGACCAACATATATCAAGAGAATGCCTCCATAAGAAAACCAAAACCCTAAAATGCTGCAACTGCGGCCAAACGCACACTGCCTCCTATGGAGGATGCCTTGCTAACTTTGCTAATAAAACTAAGAAAACTATGCAAATTAACAACTCCAAAACAAACTATGCTAAACCAGGAATATCATAAGCTAAAGTTGCAGCACAGACCACAGCAACCCTCCAGAACACCCCCAAGCACCAACTTAGGCAACACTGAAGACATTCATACAATCATTAAATTCTTGAAGGAAATCAGTATCATCTTGCGATTTTTCCTTCACTCCTAAAAAGGGTCCCGTTACTGAAAAGGGCACAGCATCCTTCTGACAAAATGCCCATTTTATTCAAGACCCTTAGCGTAGATGAAAAAAACATCAATGACAATTAAAAATAAAAACTTAAAAATTATGTACTGTAATTCTAATGAAATTCAAAAAAAAAA
>JAPDSC010113273.1:0-13907 GCA_026290005.1 Latrodectus geometricus
AACAATTATAAATAAATTAGCAAGCAATTAGGAAAGTTGAATTCAGAAAACATTTTTAAGAAAATTTAAAAAAAAATTCATAAGACTAAGATGAATTATTTATAAGAAATAAAAAAAATGAGTAAGTAAAATAGAAATCCAATTTTGAGAATTATAATGGGAAAAGTAAAAACGAAAATTAAAATAGAAAATTACGGGACACCGAGAAGATGGTTACTTGCCGCCTCTTATCAGGGGATAAAGGAAAGGCGTTTCGAGTTCACTAATGTAAAATTCTAAAAAAATAAATAATATGCAAACGAGATGTTTCTAACGTCTCCTAATAAAAGCGAAATAAATGGAAATACTGAAAAACAGCACATTTTAAATTTGGGAGAAAAAATCGAAAACAATGTTTCAAATCAGGCAAAAATTCTTAAAAAATTCTTAAAAAAAACTTCAAAACATTAATGAATTATATTTGACCACATAAAATTATATATATAGGATGGATAAAATTTTAATAGTTGAATTACATAGATTAAATATTTTGTCTTCAAGAAACAGTAACTCTGCACAACGATTAATATCATCTTAGGAATTTCTTTAAAACGCCTACATTTAGCGTTCCTTTAACTTTAATAAAAATTGTTAGGGTTTCTATAAGTGAAGCATTTATCAGGATTTTGAAAAACTAGAAATATAGAGAAAATGTAGAGGAAATAGCAAAACACATGCAAATGTTTTAATTCTTAAATATAATGCTTATTTTATATTTAATGTGTAGTTCGTGAATATAATGTCTTTAAACTTTTAATGTAATTAAAAGCAAATAATTAATCTTGATTCATATTTAAAATCCACTGTTAAAATTATCGTTTTCCTGATTTTTTTTTTTAAAAAAACTTTTAATTAATTCTAGCTTTAAAAAAATCTGTTATACTATTCGCTTCCGTAAGTATACTTTTTCATTTTTAAAATAAAAGATGCATAAATATTCAAACCTGTTTTATACTGCAATTATTCTCTCAGTGCATTTTTTCATGTGTTAGTTGGGTTGTCATATGGTAAGCGCCTCTTCTTTAAAATAACATTTTTGTGTCATATACTCATAAATCCAGTGTATCCTCAGTTCCAATTGGTTGGATCATCTATTCTGTGACAAGCCCTTTGTGGAAATGAAGCTTATTCTAAACCAAAAGTGTTACACTTTTGTTTTAAGAGCATTTAAAGAATTGTGTCGAGTAAAGACGATGGAATCACACTCATCAATGATGCTTCCTCGTTCTTATGTCTTGCATTTGAGGTTTTGCTGAACAGTTCCATTGAATAAAGGTGTTTCCTGAAATGTTAATACTCTATGATGGAGCCAACAAATGCTTGTATCTTCTGTCTTGATCATTTAAAGATTTCTGAAGCAATGCTTGTATATCTTTTGATAATCCATACCTTTGACGGGATTTTGCCCAGATGAACTAAGTCAAGACTTATCTTTTTTTCTCCCATTTAGAACTCCCTATATGGTTTTATATTTACACCACAGAAAGATTTTGCTCATTGACTAAAGGACAATACATGTTTCGCAAGTTCATCAACTTTATCATTAATTTCAATTCCTTTATGTCCTGTCACCCAAACAAGAATTGCCTTGTTCCTGGTTATTCGTTCTTTATTCTAGAACAATTTTGATTTAATTTAGAATGAATTAACTGTCTATAAAAATGAGAACGCTCTGTCCATTTGAATATCATAAAATTATTTTATTGCTCGCTCTGAATAATCAATGTTGAAATCTGAAATTTATTTTTGGAATTTTTAAAAATCCTAAATACTAAATTTATGGAAATTCAAATAAATCATAATTACATTTTCTGCACCAAAAATATTTTTTCAGCCATGTTTCACTAACTGTGCACCGAAAATTCCTTTTTCACGGTTGAAGGAAAAAATTAATTATTTGTAAAAATCACAGTGGCGAAATGATGATTGATATATTTAGCTTATGATCAAATATATAAGAAAATCATTCAATAGTTTCAATTCACAAGTTTCAAATAGATACGGAAAGAAAACTTAAAACTTTCAAAACTTTACTTTTATGATTTTACAGAAATTCCCTAGCTAATATCTTGGTTACAAATTATTTGTTTCATACTATGACAAGGTTTTAAAACTATTAAAAAAAGCCACTTTTTAATAGGTTTTAAAACAAAAAGTTCGAGCAAAATAGTTACATTGCTTTCATTTATGTAGTATCTTCCATTGCATGTCATACCTCTTGAGATTCATTCCGGTAATTAATATTTTATATTATGTATACTATTGACAAAAAAATATTAAAGAATGGGAAATAAAACCTACAAATTAATTAATGAATTTACCCCATAAATTTTAAAAATAACACATGTTTTGAACATTATTATGTAATCTTAATTTTAAGTATGAGAAGTTAAATGCAATTAAATTTTTAAATATGTAATCAGATATTAAATGGAAATTTGAATATCTATTTTATAATTCTTATAAATATAAATTTGAGTATCTATAATTTTCCTGTATTCAAACTGAGAACACCGCCATTTCAGGTCAGACGCGCCATTCAAAACATTCGAGATTATTCGAATCTGCATTCCCTTTACCAGACAATTCGTTTACATTTGGCTAGTTGCTTATTTCCAGTCATCGCCCCTCCACAAAAATGATTCCGTTGTGTGTTAAATTGGATAATTTGACCTTTTACACCATTTTCAAGGAACAGTTTAATTCATTTACTTAGAAAATAATTTTAGCCACAGCATTCTTGCTTATTCTCATTGGAATTTCATGAACATTTTTTTTAACTGGCTTATTAAGATGGAAAAAACCATAGATAAATACATGTAACCGAAGATGTCTGATGAATAGAGAAAAGAACAGCAATAACAGTCTCTGAAAAAGAAGTTCTCTAACGGGTGTGTAGTGTTTTGGTTTTTAAGAGAACGTTTCAAGGCTGAATAGGCAGGTGGTTTCATGAATCGACGTTCGGAGAATATACCAAGGATAAGCTTTCTTTCCCGTTTTTCACATTTTTTTTCTTCCAGTAAAACACATCTTTCACTGTCTTCCGGCTTAACAATAACACGTGTTAGAATACGAAATTTCATCTACGTTGTATGAAAAAAAAAATGATGAAATAAAATTTCTGATTTTCGCTATCCTAATTATGAATTGAAAAGATAATTAAATAGCTTAAAAAATGTAATGAAATAGAAAACTGAAATGAAAACATATTCAAAGTCAAATTAGATGGTGGATTATTGTTATTATATAAGAATTTTAAAATTAAACTATTTATAAGGATAGCTTTTTTTTAATCATTTATTAAAAGATTTATTGAATACAATAATAGTTTATAAATGATAATAAAAAACAGTTAAAGTATTTTTTCAATTATTAAGCGACAGTTTTTTTTAAGAATATTGTGTATTGGATTCTCTTTATTATTTAAAAATTTCACTTAACTATTTTACCTATTTATTATGCCTCATATTTATTTTATTTTTACAGAAGCTTATTGAATAGCTTTTAAGATATTACAGTAGCCCAACAATATTAATTTTAAAATAACCTCATTTTTATTTAATCTTGAATAAATAAATATTTAATTTTTGTTGAAATAATTGTGAGTTTCATTATGCATTATTTTAATTTTAATTTTAAATCAGGTTTCATATGTTGAATTTAGAGAAAATAGTTAAAAATCAAATACTGGATGCTAAAAGAAAATTAAAGCCATAATAATAACCACAGTATTATAATAAAATTAAAAAACTACTAAACTTTACCCTCGTTAGTTTATTTTTAATAATAACTACTTTCAAGACAATCTAACTTTAAGAAATATAATATTGTGATGTCGAACTTGACATTTTTCCTATTCGAATTTGAGAAAGGAAGTTTTAAATTTGGGTTTTCTCATATATTGAGAAGGTTTGTAAAAAACTCAAATATTTTTATTCTATTATATTTACGTATAGATTTAAAACTATAATTTTACCAAAAGTTCAGTATTTTAATTTTAGAAATACTGTTAGTTTTCTTTTAGTACTTTTTACGGTGAAAATGCGCTTTAGGTCCCCTACTTGGCGAAATTTCAAAATTACACATGCCATGGCGAAAATTCTATCTCTATTTCAAAGTGAAACTTAAGTAGCGACCAATGAAAAGGCTAAAAGCAAAGAATAATTAATGAGCACGCGCGAAAAAGCGCATCAAATTCGCGAGTTGGCGAAGTAGGGGACCTAAAGCGCAAATTAACCCTTTCTACTATAATCTTTATTTTTCTAAGAATAGTAATTTTTTAAAATAATAAATTTTATAATAGTTAATTTCACAGTTAATTCCATCGCAATCCTTAGTTAATAAATGTTATAGGTTACTTATATGAATGGAAAGATGAAAACATTAAAGTGTAAATTTTATGTGCGTTTCTTTAGTTATAAAGCATCATCATTCTTAGTTATATAGCATATTTATGTTAATTTCGTATGAATATATTGATAGTAATTTAATTTGTTCAAACTTAGTGTCCTCAGTTTGTGAATGATCGAAACTCATTTGATACATTTTTTATCCACGTTATTTTTTTTAACAATAATTACATGAAAACAATTAAATTAATAATGGCGATAATTCTAATGACCAATTTAGTTTACAGTTCCTACAGTAGCTGAGTGTGGACTCATCACAATGGTTACCTAGAAAAATGATTGATCGCCAATACGCGAATTGAGCCGCTATTAAAATTCTTTTTCTATAGACTGATTTCAAATTATCTCCCAATAGACTGCCTATCAATACTCGAATCGATTTTTCACTTGTCTCAGTCTATTCGTCCCGCACCTTTACAAGATCATGACTCCTTTAATAGGTGCCCGCTATTTAGATCCCTATCTGCCAAATTGCCTTGTGCTTCTTAAAGATGAAAAAATAAAAAAAGAAATTCTCAAGATAAGATCACTCTTTCTGACGGACTCCTCTCCTTTATTAACTCCGTTTTTATGCGGCTGTGGAAATAAATAAGGTAGTTGACTCGTGAACCTTATCGCTGATTTTGTCACCAACTTTATCAAGACGGTATTAAATTATAGAACGCTTTTATTTCTTGGCGGTCTCCATCAACTAAAGGAAACGGTATTTAAGTTGTCGCCAAATAAATAAAAGCGAGGGGAAGACTACTGAAACGCAAGCATAAATATCACTGAGCTTGTATGAGTGTTCCAAACGTGCGGAGAATGCCAAATGTTTATCGAGTAGAAGATAAAGACACTGTAAATATATCCTGTCTCTCATTCGAACCTATTCTCAAAATACTTTTATTTTAGAACAATGTCATTCCATTATTCATCCTGATTTATAACTTTTATGAATGTGCCTTCTCCTTGTAGGATGGCCGTATCAAGATTTAGAGATTCTTGTCACAACTGACTGGGAAACATTATATTGCCAATTTTGTTAACTTTATTTCTGTCATCTGGCCAACGAACTGTCGTCTTGAAGGAAAAGATCTTTTAATTTTAGTTATTCCTAAAAGACAGAGAACTAATACAGTCTTTAAAAATAATCCAATTTAATCCAATCCAAGGTAATTCATATAAAATCAATGGATTATTTATAGTAGCACGTAAGTGACGTTGTTATATAAAAAGTAATTATGCAAAACTCACACAACTTTTGTTTAAAAATAAATAGAAAATTTCTCACTAATGGAAATGAGCCTATAGATTTATTATTTTGTATCATAAAAATCACAAAGAACAATTGCGTTCTAAATTTTTTTTAAGGAAAATTATATCAAATTTTAAGAATGAAAAAACAGGTAATGATTATGATGTTTCTCATGATTATGAGTTATTAATAAAATAATAACTCTATTTAAAATGCGTTATTCAATATTAGCCTCCCCATAAGTTTTATTCGCGTTTAATAACATATAATATTCTAAAGAGGAAAAATTTAAAACATAAATTAAAATTTTGCATTGGATTTTGATTAAAATATTTATTTATTTCCATCTCTATAAAAATATATTAAGAATAATTTGGATTTCTAGTGATATATTCATAACAATGATTTTAATTTTCATTGGCTAAATTTACAAATAATTTGTCGGATAAACACAAAAACTTTTAACTCTTTGATTGTAATTTGTATTACAAAAGTTTTAAATTGCGTCAGTTCTTTACAAGTAACATGAACATGATTAAATATGAGTAACGGGGAAAATAAACTGCCTATTTATCTTTAAAAGCATTTTATTAATGAATTAACAAAAAATATAGGTGGTATTACTTTGGGCAATGATATAAGTTGACCCCATATAATATGCAAATTGCATATGTGCTAGTGTATCATATTCTACCATTATAGATTATATTTTATATAATTATCATTTTTATTTATAAAATTTTATACTAAATGGAAATTATTGGGGTTATTTTTAACGATAAGCTATTTACTAACAATATATTCGTATATAAAAAACTTCGGTCAAATTAAATTTTAAAGTTTTAAACTTCAAATTTTAATTACTTAAGATTTCGATTACATAAGCTGATAAGTTTTTAACACACAGAATTCTTTTGAAAATGATTATATAGGGATTATATTAATTTTTCAACAGCCAATTCTTAACAATTTTTTATAAAGGAAAATCCTAAATACAATTCCATTCACTTTAATTCTCCGATATTCACTGTGATAGAAAATAATAAATGTTTAAATAATATATTTGCAAATATGTGTTTATTATTTGCTATTTATATCGAGGGAGTTTCTTACTATTTCAATTGATAAATTTTGAGCTCATAATCAAAACTAAGAAAAGGGATTTATTTTTCTTTGTTTGGTGGTTTCAATTGTTCGAGTATAAATCAAATTATTTCATTTTGAACATCAAACTAGAATCAATACAATCTCCTCTAAAAGGGCTATTAAGATTTTTTGTGAATAAATAAATCAATTTTAGTCAATTCTTGTATTTATTGTTACTGTTTACGTGCAAATGAATCTTTATTTATCAAACTAAAATATCCTATTGCTCAAAAATTATAGAACTTAAAAATATGTGGCAGAATGTTTTCAACCGATTTATGTTTTCATTTCTAGTTTATTTTAATATGTTAGTGTATTTTCTTGTAATTTTTACTGTACGAAAATCTTTGTTTTACATTTACTTAAAAAAATTAATGAGATTAAATCCCGTTGGAACAAATTTGCTTATTATGGAATTTTGATCGGCCTAGAATTTGGTTCAAAATTCAAGAAATCGGACTATCATCAATTCATTCGGAGTTAAACGAAATACTAAGCATCCAGAAATTTTGCGGATTTGGAAATGGTATTTTGTTTTCTGTTAATCAGAATATAACAAGAAGTTTAATAAAACTTTTACTGCTTCGAATTTTATTTATTGAAACGTGATAATATGTGGCTTCAATCACTTATTCGATCGGAAGAGAGAAAATGAAAATATAGGAAATATTAAACTGTTTTATATATATGCACATCTAAAAATCAATTCTTATCCATTCTCTGATATAATGTGGTTGCACTAGCATACTTCTCTGTAACTTACCCTGAGTTGCGTTCCACCAGTCAGTGGAAGCGACCGAGTGGAGATCTTCTTAATTTAAGAGCAAAGATCAAGCAAAAGATCCCTTAACACTTGAACCCTAGAGGTATCATTTTACTTGGAATACGTTACGACCATTACCTAATCTTATCAATAAAAGTAAAAAAGTAGTATTATACTTGTCTTTGTTAGATATTATACAATACCAATAATAGTGTTGCCATAATTTAAAAGTTAATTTCTAAAATAAATACTTATTTAATGAAACTTATTTATTAAATTAAATTGTAAGATACATCTGCAATGAGGTCCTTAGTGTCTCTTCTACCCATATAGAATTCTGAAAATAGTCAATTGAAAACATATAGTAATAAAACAAGAATGTATATGTTGGGGAAAAAGAAATCCATTATTTTTACGTGAACTTTCTGTAACTTCTTTTGGATTCAATTTGTAAAAATGTTTAAAATAGCTTTCATGTAGATTTTTAGGTCTTGCGCGTTACGACTGCTGACATGCGGTTAACTTCGATCATTTTTGATATTTTATAGACATTTTCGACGATGCTGTATCCACATGCGAGGTGCAGCTCTAACATCAAAAATACCCGAACGGAATCGACGAAACAAAAATTGTACGTAACTGGTTGTTACAGTCTTATATAGGACGATAAACACCTTTCAAAATTTTAGCCACCCGGCTATCTTTTTCGCCGTTACAAGAGAAAAACGAAAATGTATCGAATTTTCTGTTTGTTGTCTTCCATTTTTAAAACCTTGTACTCGTAACTGAATTAATCAAACAAAAAACCGCAAGAGGATATTTTAGTGTCAAATGTCACCTTTCCAGCGAGCATAAATCTGAAATTGTTTGATAGATACCTCACGAGATATCGATCACTACAGACGTCTACCGAAAAAATAATGGATTACTTTTTCCCCAAACTAATATTTATGTCAGAAAAAGAAACAAATTGCATTTGTTTTTAGAAATTTCTCGTATCGTTTTACTTCAATGATTAATAAAAAAATAATGGTCCTTTCTTTAATTTTCACCCTTGTTACCATAATTTTACACAGTTGATGGAAATAAAGAAAGGGAAAAAAACCACATTCAATCACATGTGTTTCCAATCAAAGGTTAATGCTTCTGGTTGATTGACATTTGCTTTGATGTATTGACATATTCAGGTTAAATTAAGTGGGAGTAGACGAAGAAGTAAATTGCCACCATTCAAGTTTCGCTTTGCTCCATCATTGATCTTATCGCCAAATGACACGATCCTTCGCCATTCATGAAATGTTGCTGGCGATGACATATTAATGACGAATGACTGTATACGCTTGCCTTTTTATATTCCCATTAATAACGCGATCAAGTGACACGCCGAGGGATATTTTTATTCGTTCGTTAAGTTTTCGGATTTTGATCATGTCAAAAATCTTTACGTTTTTCAAAGTTTTGTTTTTCAGATTAACATATAATTAGTTTTTACAAGTTCTCGTTTTAATCACTTATTTTGTTGCTTCGTATGAAATTCAGTAATTGAATTTTAACTCTTAATATTCATTACAAGAAAATCCAGCTATTTCACTATAACGAAATTAACAATCTTTATTATAAAGGAATCGAATGCAATAAAGTCCTTATTACTGTAGACGCTTGTTTTAACGAATTTCTAATTTACGAACTTTCACAATTTAACCAACTGGTGTCCACATGATGATATTTGGCAATGATATTTTTTATTCCCATTTACCCATAAAAATTTGAAAAATCTCTTTTTTGCGAACTTGTTTTCTTTTTGCTTCTTTCGAGCTACTTTTTATCATTTTTTTATGGTTGAGAAACCTTAATCGATGTTTTTACTGTTAAATCGTAAATCCTTCGAATTTTGGGTAACTGATTGCACTGCTGGTGTTGAAAACCAAACATTTTCAAACAATCTTCCTCGTCTAATATAATTTCCGTTCTATATAATTACATTATGGCATCAGAGTAATAATCAATAGTTTCAAGTGTAAATATCGTAAGTTACTTTTTCGTTCTTTTTTTCGTAACTGCCATTCTACGCGCTGTGTACTCCTCAATTTATGCTGTAAATGATTTTGTAGAAAAACAATATGTAGGTCATTTTATCACGCTGGCTTTATTAACACTGTAACTGAAGAAAGACAAGAAAAGTTAATTGTACGACTTGAGAGAAGATGTGTGTTACTCATCCATGAACTTCGACAAAGAAACCCATGACAGCCTAAATTTTCATTTCATGACCTTTTGAATGTGAATTCAAATGTTATTTGTTCATAAAAAATAAAATAATAGATATAAAATATAATAATAAAATAATAGGAGAATAAAAGCAACTTTCAGATATTAAACAAGAATAAAGTAACGAAAAACTACACCCAGCCTCAATTAAGTAGACGAATAGCTAGCAAATTTGATGTACTTTTTTGAGAAAAACCAAATTTGAGCTGGCACACTTTTTCAACATAACGGGGAACACCAGACGAAATTTCAGTGCACATAAACATTTTCAGCAAGATGATCTTCGATTATTTGATGGAAGATCAAATAAGAGCGATCAAATAAAATCTGGATCCTCAATCAGAAGTCACGAGTAACAAAGTAAAAAAGTATACTTTGTTAATCGTGTTCTAGTCCATTCTCTTCAAAGTGAAAATTTACGGATTCAATTCCGGACATTCTTGAAAAACAGAAGATGCAGGGATTAAGCTTATTCCATACGCATCTGTTGGAGAAGCTGCTTGGGAATTTTCCTACTTTTAATAATGTGGCACGTGACTACAACTCAATACCTAAAAACCGTACTATCAGAAGACAATTCGCTGATGTTATTCAAATGCATTACAACAGCATTTATTTGTTGGATGTCCACGATGCAGTGTCAAAGTAATGACAGTGTGGGTAATTTCTTAATTACCACTTCTGGCAGTAATAACCTGATATTGAAAGGAAATTGTCACAAACCCCTTTCATTAATCTTGGCTTATTTGCTGCTTTGATATTTTAATACGAAATAAAATTTTTCTATAGAAATACTTATGAGTTTATTTATGACTTCGATTTCATCTTTCATGATTTCCCATCTTTAATTTTGCAGTTGAATATATCTTTTAATGCTTTCCGAACCTTTTGCTATAATTTCTTCGACATTGGTATGGCCAGTATAAAAATGCTAATAGGCACGTGATATAAAAAACCTTTGCCATTCAAAGGAAGGTGTAAAAGAACGTTTAATATATTCTTTCATTCAACCTGCCGCCTCCTTTCTTTCATTTATAAATGATGCTGTCTTTTATCGAGATAGCAAGTATTGTTTCTGCCGAGGTCAGGCGGTACGTTTTAATCGAGCACCGATCCTTGGTAAAACACTTTCAACACGTCTTCTCTCTTTAAGCCTACAAGCTTGGAGTAAATGGGTCATTTATTTTTTCACACTCTGTTATTCTAACTTAAATCATATTGTTTTTTTAAAAATCATATCCTAACAGTCCGTGGAACAATCCGCGATAGGAGATTAAAATGCCAGAGATTAAACTGAAAAAATTAGATATCAAACCAAATGCTATTAAGAATTATTGTACTTCTTCGGTATACCTGAGTGAATGAACATTTTCTGCACAATAAAAACTGAATAAAATTATTCCCCACAGTTGTGTTACAAAAGAACATATATAAACGATGTTTGTATTCGAAAGGGATTATTAACTTTAAGAAATTAGGAACGTCTTACAACCTTTAAGGATAACATTTATAAAGAGCAACGTCTGTGAAAAGAATATTTTTTACAAAAAAATATTTTCATATATACAACTTTAAAATCAGCTCCCAAAACAATTATATACTCTCAAACAAAAATATAAAATTACAGCAAAATAATGTAATTTTTATGACTTCATTTTATTGCAATACAAATAATTTATATGTATTTATTTGTAATTTAATTTTTTTATTATAAACTATATATTTAAACTTGATTTCTTATTCACTGCAAAATATTTGAAACATAATTCTGAAGAAACTTTCTGAATGTTTAAATTTAATTCAGCAAATTAATAATTTTCTACTCTTCATACTCTTAAAGTAATGTAATTTTTATTGGAAAGAATTATTTTTTTAACAGTTGTTTTGACTTCTGAAGCGAAAAAGTATCATTTTTACTTCTCATAGAGATAGAAAAATTGCTAAAATTCTAGAATTTTATTATTATTTTATCCAAATTTACAGAAAATATTTATTCCGGTGTTACATATTATTCCTAACAAAATTTTAAAAATACAAAATGTTTTCTTTAATAATTATTTATTTGAAATTATTTTCAAAGCGAATGACGTAGAGTTGATTATAACCAAATATTGACCACATAAATATTTTGTACTGCTGAAAGTATTAAAGTGAAAAACATTATATTATTATATATTCCTTTAATGTTATTTACATTAATGCATATACTTTTATTACAAGCCATTGAGTTCGAAAATAAGAAAGTAATATTAGATCGAAAATATTTGCTCCCTTATGATAAGAAAATTCATGATTGAATTTATTTTTGGCGAGTTATTTAAAAAAAATTTCCTTTTTTTTCCCACAAATTTCTCTTTAAAATTTCCGATCTCATAATTGAAAAACTTTATTTATCTCTAGTTATATATTTACGTAGTTGCAAATAGTGAGAACTCAATTAAGTAAATACAAGTTTGTATATGTAAACTTATAAAAATATAATTGAAAAATATGTTTATATTTATGCCAAATTATATTCCCTGTTTCTTTGATGAGTGATGGGAAAAATTATCTGAATTGTCTTGTAAAGAAAAGAACATAAATAACCCAGAGCAAAATAAAACTAGTAAATAATTATATTAGCACTTATAAAATAGCCAATATTTTGCAATCAAAAATTGAATTAGTTTATTGACTCGTAATTTTGATACATAATTAAAGTTTATAAATATCAATTAATATAAGTATTGTTGATTAATTAAAGAAATATATAGTTTAGATAATTTTTATTTAATATTCATTCATTAATCTAAAATGTATCACGAAACTTATATATTATATTATTTATATTTTGAAACATAATTGATATTTGTATAATTTATGTATTATTTCAATTATTTAAGTTGTATGAAAAGTATACTCAAAATAACTATCGAGTTCTGAAAATTTAAATTATTCGGTCAAATTGTTCGATTTAGCCGAATAGAATATAATCAATTTATATTTTCTATCTCTCGAATGTAAATAAAATTGATGAGATTTTGTAGTAAAGTTAAACAATGTCATTTTAAATAATGCAATATTTTCGGATTTCAATGAGGGCAATTTCTCTCTGAATCGTGTTTCAGACAGCTTAAATAATCTGGTTACAAGTAATTTACTAGTGGATTTAAATTATAGTCATGACCTATAGTTTTTGATTTTGTAAGGCTTTAATAAAATACATTATATATTTCTGTTAAAAATCTTCTACAGCATAATTTCTCAAATTGTAAATAAAAACAATTGAAAGAGATTACAATATGGCGCAATAATAATGCCAAACACATGCAGATATATACTGATACATTTGAATGACCCGTATTTTAAATAAATGCTAAGTTACATGGATTCTCATTTATAATATTAGCATTCAATAATAAAATTGTTTTTATTATATAAATGCTATTTTTTATTTATATTTAAGGATATCTGTAAAATAATTACCATATGAATTGTGTTTAGTTAATTTTATAAAAAATATAACACTTACATTTTTATCAAATCTCCGTGAAAAAAAATATTAGAACGATTTATTCTTAAAACATTCGTTTTTTTTTATCATTAAAAGAAATGTAATCAATGAAACAAAAATTAAGTTAATATATTCTAATCACACAACTAATTGCATTAACCTAATTATATAATTAACCATAACTTTAATTAATCTTTGATATATTGGAAACTAACAGTTTCTTTTGTAGCCTAATCTAAATATATTCGTTTATCTATTTATGAACATACGTTTCCAAAACGCTTACAAAATTTTATTTGATTATAACTCTCGAATTTTAAATAAATAATTTACTTTTATTTACTTGCAGCTTTAGATACAGATGATATTCCTGTGAAAAAGCAAGTATTTGAACTGCTTTCAGCACTTTGCGTTTATCGGCCAGACGGTTACACAAGGGCGATGGAAACTCTGGAATATTACAAGGTATGAATCATTAAATACGATGTTTATTTATGTGTATTTGCGTTCAGGTGCCACGCTAGCAAACATAAACTTCAATAAAACTTGTTT
>JAPDSC010113274.1:0-21914 GCA_026290005.1 Latrodectus geometricus
GGAACAATTATTAGACTAATTATGTTTCCAAGCAATTTTTCTTTTTAAACAAACCCACTTGATATATTATATTCATGTATTGATTTTTGCATAAAAAAATGAGAATACTAACTCCCAAACAGAAAAACAAAAAAGCATTGAATGCATAATAGAATTGCTTATGCATAATACATTAGAACAAAAATAACATTTTTTTTTTTCTTCTTTTTTGCTACAAATATCTATAAAAGTTCTGGTTCATTTTAGCATTTAATAATTTATAAAATAATGAAGGTAGGTTTAAATTAGTAGCATAATGGTTAAAAAAAAAATGAAAAATGTTTTATGGTATTTTTTAATGAATGTCCATAGGAAAACTCATTTCACAATAAATATTATTGAATGAATATTATTAAGATAATTTATGCCAACCCAACTTTACAGTCTCCACTGAACATTCTTGGTAAGAGACAGTACCATTTTTATTTGCTGTAAAAATTCACTTTTGCCCATGAGTTTTAATTTTTCCAACGTTAGATGTTTTCCCTGTTCTAGTGAGAATGGATTCTGCCATAATCAATTTCAAGTAAAATGTACAGAGTAAAATCTTAGTTACTTATACAATAAATGTAATGAATTTCAAAAAATTTACAGATCTTGTTTTTTTTAACTTATTAAATCAGTTTTAAGAAAATATTTAATGCAAACATAGAATACAAATTATATTATTAATTAATTTATTCATTAAAACAATTATTTAATTTGTTCTAAAAATAATGATTTAAATACTTCAATATATTTTAGTATTTTAATAAATTATTTTTCTGTTATATCTAAAGAGTGTTATATTTTAACAATTTTATTATTTAGAACAGTAGTTTTGATAAATTGTGCATTTTTGAAAACTTAATAAAAGATATAAAACAATGGAAGATGAATTTCCTCTAAAATTATTTTCATATATGGCATTTATTGTACACAGCATCTAGGTCATCAACACTACTACGAATAAATAAAAATTGTGATCTAGGAAAAATAACTCATCATAACATAAGCTAAATAACAATAAGACTCAAAACTCTGCTTTGAAAATTTCTAACTGCTAATTAATTATTTAAAAAATTCCACTCTCTTCAAAAATATTTACCAGCAAACTTCTCCATTATAGATATGATGATATATTCATTACTATGATTAAAATAAATTACATTTTGGGATAATTTCAATTTAATAAATATCTTTAAATAATTTTTTAAAAAATCAAATCAACTTAAAAAAATATTTAATAATAGCATAAAACTATGATATTAGTGCTAAGGAAAAAAACATAATACTTAAAACTAATAGCAATTAAATTTTAATAAAACACAATGACCACATAAAAATTTAAATGATACACATAATTAAAATGATTCATGGTCAATTTTTCAAAATCAATGGTGGATTGTTTTTTAAATGTTAAAATTCAAATTATGACAGAAAACGTATACGATCTAAGCTATGTATCCACTTTAGATCGAAAACTAAACCAAAACTTTTAACTAGATTTCATTAGAATATTTCAGTTTAAAGATTTCTAAATTATACATACTTTAATATTTTCAATTATTGTTACAAATTCAAATAATAATATATTGTTTCATAAGTAATTCATATGTAGACACAGGGCAAATTAGAATAGTGACAGCTTACATATTTCAATGTAAACAACAAATAAGCGGCAATGTACAAAACTTTCTAAACGCCAACTTCTTCCCCCCCCCTCCACCAAGATTCTGTGGAGTTGAGTATTTTTAAAGCCGATCTCTTATTTTCCAACAAATAAGTACAAATTTTTGGGTATACTGAGTTAAAAGCATTCTACCATAGAGCTTTAAAAGTGTTCTTTCCCAGTTTTTTCTGGATCTTTAAAAGGTTGTAAACTACCTATTAAAGAGAAGATACTAAGCCAAAGTCTTCGTAATTTAGAATCAAGGACCAAGCAGAAAACCCCCGATTCTTGATCTACCATCACCAGAGGTATCATGTCATCTGAAAGACAATGTGATCTTAGGCTATTATTTAAAGTGCCCCAGATGCTTTTGTGAACATGATGATTCTTGGGTTACGTCAGGACATAGACTCACTACCTTTCGACAATGGGAATGATGCCCTAACTAACTAAATCACTGTGGCCCAAACTAACAATTCGTCCATGATACGTCCAAGATTGTCCATGATACGCTATTGTACATCAGAGTATATAACTTTGTGTATTCGTCTGCAATGATGTTTGGCAATAAAGACGCATTGACTTTGTTGAGAAAAGCTTCACTCTTTTTGTCGGAAGACAGTGAGCTTTTTACAAACTTGATCAGACAAAAATGATCCATCATTCTAACTACAGGTGGTAGAGTCTTGTAAAATAGTTCGTGGTCACAATGTCCGCGAAGCGAAAAAATACCTCTGGAGGTGGAAGATCAAGTCTTTGTGTTCATCAACTTGATACTTGCTTTACTCAAACACGAGGACTCAACCATTTTCCCTCTGAAACTTTAACCTAACAATGTAAAGAACTAAAAAGATAATATGTAGATAACCTTCTACAAGGTATGATGAAAAAGAAAAAAATTAAATGAGGAGCATAATTTTTGTTTGTAAAGCAAAAAAAAAAAAAAAGTAAAATTAATTCAGAATATAATGAATGTACAACTTTTCACAATATTAATAATAAAAATATATATTGCTGTAAATTTATATATTTATTTACCTTTTAAATTTAATCTAGATCAGAAAATATAGTTTACATAAATGTATGTTTTTTTATATTATATTCAATATAATACTGATGTTTAAAAATATAAGTGATAATATTTCCACAAAAGAATAAAATTTTTGACACACTTAACCTGAGAAAAATTATCAAGCATCTGATCCCTTTAAATTGATCGATATAAATTATAAATACACTGCTGGTCTCCGAAAATGCAACAACCTGAAGGAAGCATGCAAATAACATGAAATTCGCGACATGCATTAGCGGAGGTGAGACATGCGAAAAATTAGAATTTCAGCACAGACCAACAAAACAATCAATTGTACCTCATAGAAAACAGTGGTCATTTTTTTGATCAAGTAACCGAGTTCGACAAAAAATGATAGTGGCCTATCAAGATTGCGGATTATCTTTCAGTGAAATCAATAGTTGCGTTGGACAAAACCAAACAACTGTAATGCGGATATGTGACCTTGGATGCAGGAAGGTACGTAGGACGACGTGCTCAATCGCATCCCCCTCAGTGCACCACTTTACGTGATGACAGGCAAATTGTGCGCATGACAGAGACGGATCTCTCAGCCACATTACGAACCATAGCACAGAACACTCAGTCTGTAACGCATCATCCAAGTCTGCATGTACCATTCACTGCCTTTTACAACAGAGTGTTCTTTCAGCAAAACGTCCAATGCCTCGTCTACCCTTGACGCAAAACCACAGACGTCTCCAGCTTCAATGGTGTTGTGAGAGAAGGATGTGGACGGCAGAATGGAATGAAATTGTCTTCACTGACGAGCCGCGATTCTATCTGTGACATCACAATGGTGGCATCGGAGTCTGGAGACACCATGGAAAGAGGATGCTGAACAGCTGAGTTATGCACCACCACACTGGTCCTCCAACGGTTATTATAGTATGGGGTGGTATTGGATATCACTCTCACCACTAGAACACGTTGACGGTACTAACAGCCAGCGTTACATTTCCGAGTTATAGGAGCCAGTAGTCCTTCCTTGCATTCAGGGCTTTCCCACTGCCATATTTCAAAGTTATAATGGGTGATCAGACGTGGCAAGTATTGTCCAAGGGTTCTTCATCAATCACCAGATTTAATTGCTTTTCTAGCCTTCTCGCTCCGGATCTTTCTTCGATATAAAACACGTGCTTCATGGTTGATCAATGATTGACCCAGATTATATCCCTAACCGACATACCCGATAAAATTTGGCAATGTATGGAAGTTGCTTGATCTACTGTATCTCAAGAACACATCCAAAGTCTCTTTGAATCAATGCCGAGGCGTGTGGCAGCGGTGATCTCCAACAATGGCGGCTACTCTGGTTGTTGGTTTTGGCAGAAACCACACTTCACAGAAGTCTCAAAATTTAATCATTTGATACTTGGTCAATATATTATCTACAAAATAAACTTTGTTGTGATATCTCGTCTTTCTAGGTGTAGCAATTTGGGTGGCCAGCAGTGCATTCAAAACTTATAGATATATATTCCGAAGTTTTGATAATGATTAGCTGTAATTTAACAATTATTGTTGTAGCACTACAAGACTTAATAATGGATAAATATTTATAAAACTTTTGAAATTAAGAAAACTAGCAGTTTCTTTTATAAACATATGACATGGAATATTCCAAACTGAATTTTTTTGATCTCCTATTCAGCAGTTAAATTATATTAAATTATTTTCTGCTTCCAAAATATAAACGTGTTAATTATTTAAAAATTGTTTAAGTATATGAACAAGATATTTTCACATGAAATTGAGTAAAACATTAAAAATATTACTCATGATTTGGGTATTGGAAAGAATTAAATTCGAATACATTTTTATTTTCTGATACTAACAATAAAACCTGTTTTTGCGCGGTGGATAGGAGCCGCATAAAAGAAATCGTACTAAATATATTCGAAAAGTATGTAAATTCTTATATATAATAAACAACTTTGTATGATATACTTTAAAAAAAATTTTTATGTGGTGGATAGGTACCGCATAAAAAATGTCAGACTTAGGAAATAGATCAATGATTTACGAAATAGATGAGAGAATGCTTCAATTAAACTAAATAATCAAATTAGACCTAAAGAAATTGTAAAAATATATTTAATTCTTCATTGTACATATACATGGAGAAGTTTTCAAATTATACATTAAATGTTTGCTAATACTCTTCGTAATCCAATACACACATCTTCTTGTGATGAATTGGTTGAAAATCGCTTTCGTTGCTTGAAGATAGGATTTCAATTGATTTGTTCTTTGGTACCATAAAAGCAGTGATCAGTTTTCATGACGATAATCAACTAGTCAATTGCTTGTAAACGTCATGATAGTGAGACATGCATGATCTCAGTTCTTTTTGAGATTTTAAGCGCCTTCATTGGTGTCTATTTTAAGAAAATGCGTTTTCAATTTCTTGCCAATCAGGATCCCAGCATATATTTTATTTAGTGTAACAGGCTCAGGATTTTCTTGCCCATTTTCATAATCTATCAAACTATTTACAATCTGACTATCATCGACATTTCTCTATCATCTAGTTCAGGTCATTTTCGCTGAATGTATCCAAGCCTTCTCTGCCTATGTTATGGGCGAGCGCACTAATTTCAGATAATAGCGCTGACACATTTTCGGTAACGTTTCTATTAATTTACACATTCAGGCCAAATCACTTTCCAGCACGAATTTAATCTAAGTTGTTTGATTTGTCCAATTGCTGCAATAATATGGTTTAATCATTCTAAAATTGATAATTATTTGCAACCTTCAGTCAGGCTTAATTTATCGTTCTCTAGACTTCCCAGAATGTAGCTGAAAGTTAATTTGATATAATATTTCTTAAAATTTGCGATTATGCACTGATCCAGTGGCTGTATAAGACTAGTCGTATTGGGTGGTAAAAACACTATTTGTACATTAAGATGTTCTATGCAGGGAAGACCGGGTGTATTATCAACAGTTAGCAACACTTTAAACAGAAGACAGATGATGTGACCCATGCTTTTTTATTGGCCATGAAGTGTACTGGATATTCAGCGTTTTAGCGCACGTAAGTGTAAAGCTTTATTAATAATAAGTACTGTTAACATCTTTGCAACAGAAGCATTACCACAAAGAAGAAGTGTGATTCGATAATTTGCCCGCTTTAAAAACCACTTGCAGTTTTCTCTAATTTGGCAATGAATGTTCAGCAGGGCATCTTTTTCTAGAATAACCCAGTCTCATCTGCATTAAATATTGATCTGGGCAATATCCATCATCATCAATGATTTCCGCTAATACTTTATGATAATTCATAGCAGCTGTTTCGTCGGTGGACACTGCCTCGCCTTGTATCTTCATATTGTGAAGTGCGAACCATTTTAAAAATTCAGTAAATAAGCCATTGCTCGCAGATAATTTCACATTTCGTAAACAGGATGTCGAACTTGAATCTAAATCCTTCGGTTGGTTTAAATACTATCTAGCTTTTTCATGAATTAATTCTTTGTAAACAAGGATTCGTTTCTTAGTTAAATCTTTAACCTACAACACAAGAGCCTTTTGAGTCTTCTCTATTATAATATTTCTCGAATATGATGCTCTTTTACTACTGTTGTTTGTTGAACTATTAAGGTATTCATATATTTTACTCGCACGTTTGTTCATAGCTCTGATCAAGGATTCACCGAATTTAAATTTATTAGCAACAACTGTGGATCCTTCACCAGCTGCTAGTCTATTTAATATTATAATTTTTTTTATCTCTAATGGAATTGTCTGCCTTTTTACTTTCTTTTGACTATAATTTTAAAGGAGTACTTATGTCTAAAAATAAAATAAAAATCATAAGAGCTACATATAAATCGAAACAAAAGTAATTAATTTATTTACCTTTAGTCTCACTATAAAACGAATCCTTAATTACGTGAATCATGGATAAAATTCTGAATAAGAAGCATATACTGTTCACGCATCCAAAGAAATATGTACGTAACTGAATCTACCTTGTCAGGAGTTTGTTTAAAATAAATGAACAGAGCATCGCGAAGACCATTGTCAAGGAGACCACGTAAACAGAGTTCGTCCACAACATGTATATACACATTTATAGGAAACATTAACCCTTTATGTCTCAAATTTTAATATTTTTAGAAATCTTGTGCAATATATTTTTTATGCTCAATTTAACTGTAGAAATACACAAAAATTGAGATTCTTTTACTATAATTATTTTTATTGTAATAACAGAATATTACACGGAATTTTAAAGTCCTGTCGGGATTTATGTTTATTACAATGAAAAAATATTAAATATAAATGAATAATATATTTTTATACGATTAATTATGATATTGATAAAAGCAGTTCTTTTTTAATTAACACAAAGAAACATTTCCATAATGTGCACATAGAATGTGGTCGTAACTCGATTTTTTTCGAAGTATAAAACTTACACCGTCCTCTATTTTTAACAAATACCGGTCCACCTTTGTTGCCTTATGCCATCAGAAACAAAAAAAATTGCTGTCTTACGTTTTTTAAGGGATGGTAATGCACTTATTTCTAGCATCTGATCTAGGTCTTCCCCTTTTCTACGAAGGCACTTTTGACATTATTAGACTTTGTGTTACTCTTCGTTTGTTTTCTAGAAGAGGTATTTCATCCTGTATGTCACTGTAGCAAATATACGAGTTTACCATTGCAATTTCTATAATACCGAAAAAAAGACGATGCCACCACTTTTTGGCCTATCTATCTCTATATTATAGTGATTTTAGCATGTCACTTTTATTCACGCCTCCCAAATGACTGCTAGAATCTCTTACTATTGTAGGAGCTGGTATATCCATAATTGAACCATCTTTTTGTTTTCTTTAAATCTTACAAATTTCAGTTGAAATAAGTTGGTAATTGGATAAGGAAGGGGGAAAAAACAAACCACAATAATTGTTTTTCCATTTGAAGTATGAAACTCCTTGGTCTGTTATGCGACAGTTAAAATCACCCCTTTTCAAAGCTTTGTCTACTAAAAATGACGGTAAACCTTACTTTGAACAGTTCCACATGCATATATACCAACAAATTTTAGATATTCATACAATTCCATAAAAGATACATTCATACAATTCCATTCATACAATTCCATTATCCCTCATTATGATGTGGTTTTTATTTACAAGAGATTTGGTTATCTTCTGAACTATACTCCCTCCTAGACCAAATCTATTGAATTCTGAATGATCTTTTCCAAGATATACTTTAAATTCATTTATGTAACCTGATATATCTGAACGACACCATACTTTGTATCCTCTTTTTATTGATTTTTTAGGATTGTACTGTTTGAGCGCCCTTTGCACAATATCATGCAATCGTCTATACTTTGTGTTTGATGAAGCATTCTCAGTGATTGAAAAATTTTATTTAGTTTATCCATAAGTAATCTAATTTTACTATCAGTATTTTCCTTTGATATTACTTACATGACATTTACAAGCAAGTTACTTAATATCTGAAAATTATTATTTCGTGGAAGAGTATCAGAAACAACAGGTACAGAATAATCTATATCCCTCCTCCAATAATTTCATACTCGAGGTAAACGGTAGTAGCTAAATAGCATATTTACTCCCAACAACCCATAAAACCATCTTTAGAAATAGGCTTTATATTTCTTTATTTTTGATTTGAATCGAGGTTTGTTTGAAATACAATATTATTGATAATTTCATCGTGTAAAAATGTTAAAAAATATTAAAAAACATACAATAGCTTTCTAGCAAAATAGCCATTCAAACTGAGCATATGACGAAATTTTCACCCATATCCACGCGGAACAAACCATTTATATAGTGCTGTCATCAACTGATCATTAGAAGAAGGTTTAAATGAAAGAACTTAAAAGTCCGTTAATAGAAGGTTTTTAATTTTATTTGACCTTACATTAATTGGGACTTACAAGTTTCATTGCAACTTAAAGGGTTAACCTGATGCTAACACCGCTAAGATTCATATACCGCATAAAAATAAATCTCACGAAATAAATCGCACAAAAATAAAATCGCAAAAAAAAGACAGCTCAAAAACAAGTTTTACTGTATAATTTTCTAAGTGTACATGCGCAAAGCCTAATTTTATTGCAATAATGTCAGTTTATACAGAATTACATATACATGTCTTGGATGATATTATATTAGATTATTTTATTTACTGCACATTGTCATTCATTACATCAAATATACTTTGATTTGCACAAAGTAAATTTGCGTTTTTAATACAGTTAAAAATTCATGATTGTGTAATCTCTTTCGTATTTCCCATGAAATTATTCACGTATAAAATATTTAGATGGTACATATGCAAATGAAAATTATTTTTTTACCAGATGTTTTATAGGATATGATTCTGTTAAATAGCTCTGCAACAGGTGGAGCAAGAGATTTAAAATTACATAAGTATATGTAGGGGTAAAAAATTACTCTTATAGGATATTTATTAATTACAGACGTGTGAAGTGGGTAAAATTAGCTAATTGCAAAACCTATGGTGCATCGATATTTAACCAAATATCGTTATTTTTTAGGCAAACCTTTTTTAGAACAAAACGTTTTATTTTGCGATCGAAAGCGTTGAGGTGGTGTCTAGTGCCAAAGTTATCCTCAAATATGATAACAGCATTAACTGACACATTTTGAGGAACAGACCAAACGGAAGAATATAGGAAATGGGTTAGTTTGAGCATATGTATGACATCGGACTATCATACCGCGACTCCCAAATGGACGACAGTAAATGCTTTATCAGATATCATGGATGCCAAACCATTAATGGAAGAAAAGCCATCAACATCAACTCGACATTTGATTCAACAATTTGGCATTAGTATAATCACATCATACAAAACAACTCATCAAAGCTTTTAAGATTTTCTCTTATGAAATTCGTTAAGAACAATATCTTGGCTACGATGTGTTTGAAAAAAGATTGGAGTTCGCCAAGAATATGCATCAAATGTTTAACTTTGGTTTCAACTGTGGATATATTGATTTTTCTGATAAAGCATGTCTTTCTGACTGGAGAACTAAGTCAATTTCGTTAAAAATTATGGTATTTGAGGAACAATAATTTAGATTTTGTTAAGCTAGACATCGTAGTTTATGTATATTAGGTTGGGTTTGTGCGATAAAGGTAACTTGATTTCTTCTTTTTTTGTCCAGATTATGAGTATAAAATTTTTGATAACGAAGTTCTTTCCTAACGCTTATCATGGGCTCTCAATTCATGACATATGGTTACAATAGAATGTAGCTTCCTCGTATTTAATTGTAGACACCCTGAACGTGCTCAGAAATCATTATGGAAATTTCATTCAATTTTTAGTCTTCTTGAATCGCTTAAGTGATGGATGTTTTTGACCTTCCTATAGTTCTAATTCATTACCATTTGACTTCTTTGAGCAAAGCTACCTTGAAGATTAAATCTACAGAAATCAACTCAAAACCATTAAATAGCTGAAAAGAGCAATAAGTTTGATAAAGTCGATTTCAACATTTAAACAGGTCATCAGGAGTTTTGAGCAGAGATTCGTGTCCTTGTTTCCTACAACTGCAACACTTTGAGTAATTAATTTTTTTCTTGTATGTAAATCTTGAAAAATAGAACTAAAAATATTCTTCTATTCAAACGTTATTCAACATTTCTTCTATACCTCAGGAGAGACCTGGTGCATTTCAAAATATGAAACTATCATGGATATTTGTTTTCAAATAAACTCAAAGTAAATAATTCTACATCGCAAAAGAAAAGAGTGATTGAATTAAAAATTTTAAACAATGAAAATTACAGCCTGATAATGAAATTATTAGTTTTCAAATCACAATATATTCATGAATTGATTAAAACAAACTAAAGAGCTCTGAAGGTACTGTAAAAGTAATTTTTTATACCTTTCAATAGTCTAGGTATTAGCTTTTAATAAATGTTATATGAGACATAACTATGCTTTATCGATGGGGAATACACTTTAACTTACGGAGTTTGAATGAAAGGGAATCAAACTTTCGTAAAAAAAATTTTCCGATCGTAGGACAGCAGTTTGTGCGCAATGAAACATTTCCCGAAAACTGCTAAATTAAAAGCAACAGAGGTGCTTTATTCCCTATATAGCTGTGCACTAAGACAAGATAAGAAACACTACCCAGGGATGAAAGTTTAGAAGTAGTTGCATATATTATAACCAGAGAACTCAAAACTGAACGTTGGAAAGTAACACTAACGTGCAATGGCAAATACTTAGTTCATATAGTGGTAAAGAAACATGCAGCTGCATCTACGTTGGAAAGTAACACTAACGTGCAATGGCAAATACTTAGTTCATATAGTGGTAAAGAAACATGCAGCTGCATCTAGACAATTAACAGAACGTTGGGTCCCTTGTTAGAGGTGTAAAGCTGCCTCTTTCAGACAGTCATCGATGTTTACTTCACCGTGGATTATATTGCTATTGCACAAGCTTGTTCCCCTTTACCTAGCCCTGAGTTGGATTTTACAGGTTATGTAGAAGTAGCTGGATGGTTGTCATCGTAATTTAAAAGCCATGGCAAAGCAAAGGACTCTCTAATATTTGATCTGCCACCACCAAAAGTATCATTTCACTTAGAGGACATTACAACCATGAATTATTTTACATGATTCATCCGCTTTTAGCGAACATAACGGATCTTCTGTTCATTCGGTATTCGATCGCACTTCCTTCTAACAATGAGAATGATGCTCAAACCAAACAGGCCACCGCGGCTTTACAGTACATTGTGGGCAAGACATACTTTATACAAATCAATGGCTGCAATGAACCTATGAACTCAGAGATTTGTGTGCAAATTTCCAGTATAGGATTTTTTCCCCTGATGAATCCAGGTGTAACTTATGGTCCTATGAATGGAAGTATTCTTTGTAGACTCTACATCAGACCATGTTTATTTCTAACATGTGTTATTAAATACTATCAACACACTATGGTTTTCGGCATATTTTTATCAGAAGTAATTACAAATTTATATGAAATTTTAGTTAATCAACAAAAAAAATTTTGGGATTTCATTATAAAATCTTCACTTCCTCTCAAGTTATTTTCATTTCATTACTGTTTTGACATTGAAAGTAAAAGTTGGAAAGTATCATGAAAGTAGAGTTACAATTCGCACAAAAATAATTTTCAATAATAATCCAGTTTTTCACACACATCGCGTAAGAAGAAAAAGTTAATTATGTCCATAGTTAGTTTTATTTATACGAATCCAAAAACATCTAAAATCAACATTTTACTTAAAAAAAATAGCTTCGTGTTGATCGGAATACTTTTGACTGATTATAAATAAGGTGTGCTAAGCTTTCTCTAAATAAAACAAAAAGTGTACTCCTGAGAAGGGTGATGAATATTCCATGCTTTTCCGTACACCTATATCCACATCAGAAAAGTCATTTTAAAACTTTTAAATGCGCAATCAGCATTTTTAATACGAAGAGTTGCCTCTGCATATTAAAAAAATGTACGAGAATAAAAGCGAAGAATTCTTTAAATACACTACTAGCCATTGAAATTGCTACACCAAGAAGGCGACATGCTACAGACGTGAAATTTATATGAAAGGAAGAAGGTGCTGTAATATGCAATTGATTAGCTTTTCAGAGCATTCAGACAAAGCACGCACCAGTAGCGACACCTACATTGTGTTTAAATGTGGAAATTGTTCAGCAGGTTCCTCATACACAAATTGCATTTGAACGTTGTTGCCTGGTGAAAAGTTGTTGTGATGCCTCGTGTAAGAAGGAGAAATGCGTACCAGCACGTTTCTGACTTTGATAAAGGTCGAATTGTAGCGTACCGGGATTGTGGTTTATCTTATCGCAGTATTGCTGATCGCGTCGGTCAAGATCCAATGACTGTTAGCAGAATCAGGACGGTAATATGGAACGCCATGCGGGATCTCAACGGTCACCTATCACTAGCAGCCGAGAAGACAGGCATATTATCCGCATGGCCGTAATGGATCGTGCAACCACGTCACGAGCCGTGAGTCAAGAAACGGGGTCGTTTGGAAGACAACAAGTGTCTGCACGAACAGTTCGACGACGTTTTCAGCAGTATATACTCTCAGCTCAGAGACCATGGCTGCGGCTTCCCTTGACGCTGCGTCATAGACAAGAGCGCCTTCACTGGTGTGATCAACGACGAACCTGGGCGCACGAATGGCGAGACGTCATCTTTTCAGATGAATCCAGGATCTGTGTACAGCATCAAGAAGGTCGCATCCGTGTTTAGCGCCATCGTGGTGATGGCACACCGGCAGCGTGCATTCGTCATCGCATACTGGCCCATCACCTGGCGTGATGGTATGGGGTGCCATTGGATACACGTCTCGGTCACCTCTTGTTCGCAGTGACGGTGCTTTGAACAGTGCACGTTACATTTCTGGTGTGTTACGACCCGTGGCTTTACCCTTTATTCGAGACCTGCGAAACCCTACGTTTCAGCAGGATAATGCCCGACCGCATGTTGCCGTTATTGTACGGGCCTTCCTTGATACGGAGCACGTTCGGCTGTTGCCCTGGCCAGCACGTTCTCCAGATCTTTCACCAATAGAAAACGTCTGGTCAATGGTTGCCGATCGACTGGCTCGTCACCAAACGCCAGTCACTACGGTTGATGAACTGTGGCATCGTGTTGAAGCTGCAAGGGCATCTGTACCTGTACATGCAATCCAATCTCTGTTTGACTATGCCCAGGCGTATAACTGTTGTTATTACTGCCAGAGGTGGTTGTCCTGGGTACTGATTTCTCAGGATCTATCCAGCCAAATGTTTTGAAAATTTAATCATTTGTTATTTCTAGTATAATATATTTTTCCAATAAATATCATTTTGTTATCTGCATTTCTTCCTGGTGTAGCAATTTTAATGGCCAGTAGTGTATGTAATTTCATCTTGGAAACAGATCTTAGTCCCTTATTATCTATCCTATTTTTCTTCTATGGTTAATATATAATTCTAAAACCAAGAGACATTAACGTCTCGAAAAATAAAAATTTCTTACGAAACTGAAGACCATCGTCCTATTCAGAACAATGAAATAGCAGTTCAAATTGTCTTGTGTTAGCTAGACTGGCAGTATGGAGTGCGCTGCTTTTTCAACTGAACTGTAATTTGATGCGGAGTCCGACTTCCTCAGTACGCACAAGCCATAGCTACCCATCTATAGGGTAGGCAACGATTCACAACCCATTTATGCAAGGAAAGGTCAAAGACAGGAAACTACATCCGTGCTCGAACCAGAACCTCCGCATTCGTAGTCAGGCACACTGATCACTGGACAGGGTCAAATTTTTTTTTTTTTAAAAATGTTATGTAAGTGTCGAGAAACATCGTTTACTATAGGTGTAAAATATTAAATTTAATGTTTTCTTATTTAGAAGTTTTTAAATTTTTGTGGTTTACCTAATTTTAACAAAATCAGCTTTATTTATACTAAAATCTTGACAAATAATTGATATAAAAATCAGAGCGACGTAGTTCATAATTTGTTAGTGTTTGCAAAATTTTGAGGGAAATGGAGCATTGCATGGTGAAATATTCCAAACTATGTATTAACAATTTAACTTACTCCTTTTTCTGACATTTATTTTGCTTTACACTTTATTCCAACGAGAAGATACCAGCTTTTGCAGGCGGTAACAGTAGTGGAAATTACATATTGTTTTTAGATGTTACAGAATAGGCTGCCCTCAAATGACTACTAGTATTTGGCAACTGCTTAAAAAAAGATGGTACGCAGCAGTACACCTATCGCTTCAGCTATCATTATCCACGGATACGACCGTTTCAAGACAAACCGTGTTCAGTCGTTTTGGATATTACTATCTATATGATCATAGGCCTGTCGGCTCATGGCAACTGACTCTCGCTAGCAGTTAGCCAGTAGAGAACATGCAATGTAGACATTATCGCAGTGAGCTTGTGTTGTTTTCCGAAGAGTCAATGTTTAGCTTACACACAGTTCAGTTCACGTTGGGCATTCATATGCAGAACGCCTGGTACCAAGGCATCATTGAACGACAAAGTTGCAGGAGAGCATGTTTGAGGAAATATTATTTTGGGCTCCAGTACACATCTGTATGTTCAAATCGGAGCCATGATAGGCCAAATTTATTGGGATGTTATTTTAGAACATGTAAAATATGTTCATTTGTTTAGGGCTGCTGAATTTGTGTTTATAGATGATAATGTCCAATCGAACATCGTTAATGACTGCCTTCAATCGAAAGGTATTAGGAGTAAGGAATTGCCAGTATTCTCACCAGACTTGAATCCGATAGCGCATGTATGGGATATGCTATGCCCAAGAATCGCAGCCCGTCAACCACTTCTTACATCTGTACTGGATCTTTGGAGCATTGTTTCCTGAGTGGAGTTCTCTGCCTCAAGTGTAACTAGATGTGACCCTCAGCATTGTAGACTATATTTTCTCGTATGAGACATGTGATGTGTTATCCATCATACCAACAACAAATTGTTCAGTTTATGTACAGGCAATATATGGTGCAAGTGCTCCAGGGAGCTACAATCATGGTTTGAATGCCAGGTATCATACATACACAATCTCTTTTGTTCTTTCTTGTTGTTTAATACATGGACTTCAGGAATAAATCACATTTGTTTAGTTTCTGCACTTTCCGTTGCCAATTCTGTCATTATAATTAATTTAAAGATACACGAGTAAATGTCAAGAAATGCTTAATAATAAATATTGCTCAATTTCTGCTAATAATATATAATTATAGTTGTAAATAAATTTAATAAATTAGAAAAAAATGTTTGCCAAAAAATTGAAATGAAAAAATTTTTTATATCAATATTTTGAAAACTTTTTAATTTTCGCATAACAATTTTTAAAGCGATATTATATAATAAAAAAGGCTAAAGATACTATTGAATATTATACTATTCCAAAAATGTGCAAAAGTCCTTCAACTCAAAAGTATTAAATTTAAAGCCCTTCGTAGAGGTGCTACACCAAAAAACATAGACCTAATAGAGAGAAAAAACAAAAAATTAAACTGGTAGAAATGAAAAATTCAAATTGGTGTTGTTAAAATCGTATAAGTTGTAAATGTTTGATTTGAAAACATCTGCATCCCTTTTAAAATATTATAATGAAATAAATGATCACACAAAACTTAAAAAGAATTTATTTACAAATATAATAAAATAAATATTAAAAATATTCGGCTTCTTGCATATCATATTCATATTCATGAAGCAATAAATGGAAACTAATTTATAAGTTATCTTATTTACACAAGATTTATTTTTTTATGGACTTTGCTTGGAAACAGAGACAATATTCTTGACTCTTTTAACAGAAACTGATCTGGCTTTCCTGAATATAAAAAAGAATATATTTTATTCAATAGACAGAATAAATGTTACAAAAAATATAAGCAAATCCAGAAATTTCAGTGAAAGTAAAGAAATGTTGCAAATTTCAGTGAAAGTATTCCCTTACAATTCTAAAATAATTTTAAAAAAAAAGTAACATTTTTTTAAAAACCAAATTGGATGTCAGAAATCAGAAATTTAATAGCATTCATTTAAGCACAAAATGATGTCACTCAATTCTGAATTTCATGTCTCTCAGTTAACTTTTTGTAAAGTTATGGGGGGGGGGGGGACTTAGTTGTTTCTTAAATTTGCACACCAGTGGTTTCCCCCCCCCCCTTAGATAAACTCTTTTGTGTGTATTGCAAGATTAAGCTTTTAAATTTTGTGTTCCATTTTACAATTTAATATTTGAAATAAAATTTTTGAATCTTTGAACAAATTCAGAAGAATCTTTCTCATTTTTAACTACAAGTTTTCTCCATAATTAGTCATTTAGACAGATATTACTCTCCTTTTAATCATATGAATGTATTTTGTCACTACATATATCAGACTTAACTTCTATAAACTTCAATAAATTTTACACTCCTCTCTCAATGTATTAATGCAACAAAAATATTCATTACATAATATTTCTTATACTTGAAAATTAAAAATTATCACCACCTTACCTTTTTTTAACATTCTGTTTAGGAATCAATTCTGGATGAAAATTATATTTGAGTTCTTTTTTCAACTCTTTGCAATCTTTCAATAGACGATCATGGAATTTGATCCTAATTTGAGTGTAATAATTATGAAGCTCTTGAAAATTTAGTCCAATTTGTGGCAAAGTTACTTTTAATGAATCCTAAATATATAAAAACCAATAACTTTACTACATGATTGATCCAACAGTAATTTAAAATTGGTCTCATAAATATATTTAAGATCCATTTTATATATTATCATTATTTATTTATGATAAAAAAGAATTATTAAAACAAAGTATTCTAAATCAACTTAACAAAGAAATTAATTAAATCAAATATTTAAAATGAAAGTACTCACCATTGAAAGAAATCCATTTGATGCATTTTTTTTCATAGAATTGATAACATATTGTATGTAATCTTCAGAAATGTCTGACATATAAATTAATAAATTTTCAGGGCATTCTAAAATAAAATATTCTCATTAGTTATCTTAAATTTAGTAAGACTAAATAGAAACTATATTAACAAGGTAAACAAGAAAGTTCTTGCAATTTTTGCATTGCTGCAGAATGAAGTGAGAATAAGTATGCAAATTAGTATATGATGTGGTTAAGATACCGGTCAGTGAGAGTAGGAATATCAATCAATATCAATATTATAAAAGCAGATCCACAGTGCACATTAATTGATCATAACTCATGCAGTAATGAAAAGGATGTATGGAAGGAGCTAGTTTAGTGTTGCTTGCTTTACAACTTCCAAGTGGGCTACTGCATCAAATTACTGAATAAGTCAAGCGTTTGGAGACAGTGCTGTGAATGAATGTAAAGCAAGGCACTGGTTTCATAAATTCATGTCAGGTTTCTGTATGAAGTTGCCCTTCTGTATTGAAACTTGCAGTGGGTAACCACAGGCCATGGATGATGAAACCATGCATAAAACCACTGAAGACAATAATCAAATGTGTGGTGAACTAGTCAGAAAATTTAATGTTTACTGTCAAACGGTTAGACATTTACATCGCTTGGGTAAGATGTACAGGCTGAGCAAGTGGATTCTTCACATGCTATTTGAAGTTCATAAGCAACAACGAGTGGCAGCCTGTTTGCAGTCGATTTCTTGCCACCATAGCACATCCATATTTAAATGAAGGCTGACCAATAACAAAAAGTAGGTCCTGTATGACATTCTGATGCATTCCAAACATTGTTGTCAACCCAAGAGACTGTCCCACACACCGCAAGACCATCTACACACCCACACAAGATAATGTTTTGTGTCTGGTGAACTAGTCGTCGAGTGGTTCACTATGAGCCATTACCAGCAGGCCAAACAGCTACAGTGGACCTGTATTCGTAGCAGTGGGACAGTGTGCAACTCGTATGTCACGTGAGTTGCCAGAAATACCATACAGTGAATTGGTTGGGAGACTTTGTGACATCCTTCTTACTCACCCAATCTTATACCATAAGACTGTCATCTCTTCTGATGAATCCTTGATCAATGAAGCAGACTTGTGTTTTTTATTTGCGTCCAAAAACCCAAGTTCCACAACAAAGGAATTCCATATCTGAAGATACATTGGTAGAAGGTGCTAGATGCAAATGGTGATAGCTTCGAGAGCTAAAAAAAAGCTACACTTCCTGTAGGTAATTTTTTTTATCATTAAAAATGATAAGAACTTGAACTGTTTACCTTGTAAATAAGGCAATATTTATAAGTTTTGACCTAAAAATTTACTAATGTATATTGTCACATTTCACAAATTGAAAGGTAAGAACACATTTTCGCACATCAACTTTGTAATACAAATATAAAATAGTAAATGGCATCTATAAAATATAAGTGAACATTTGAAAAGAGTTATATAAGCCATAATACTACAAATTCAATCACATTTGTTACACAAACAGCCTTAGATCCAAACACAACCAAAATGACAACAGAAACAACTTACCAGTGAAGCCAAGCAGGAAGAAAACACGACTTATACATTTGGATAAACCAGTTTTGATATCGAATGGTGTCACTTTTGCAAGTAGACTTCTGAAATGTGAAAATGATGAAAGTGATTACAAAATTAATGTCAAATTTCAAAGGCATATATTTTAAAACATTAATACTATATATTACACAGAATTTGGAAATTGTTTAAAAATTTTAGATACTTAAATAAATTAAATAGATATATTATGCCAAAAAGTGAATAAATTTAATACTTAAATATTCAGTTAGAATGATTAAAAACTAACTCTGTCTCTTTTTCGGAAGTCTCAGCAAATTTTTCATTAGGAAGCTTGGGAAATGATGGTTTAGGTGGCATCCTATTTAAGATAGCATCTCTCATTGACTTTCTTTTAAGCTACAATAAAATGTGGTTATATTAAAAATAGAAATAAATTTTGAAAATTCCTGAAACAACAGAACCTAAATTAAAATAATGCATTTACTATTTTATGCAGTAGAATACAAAGTTTTATCATCGAACTACAGTGAGTTTCATAGCTATAAGATCACACAACTTATTAATGGTAAAGTATATAGTGAAGTCAAATTTCGTTAAAACTTTAAAAATTCATAAAGAAGGAAGAAATTAGGATAAAGAAGTTCAATTTGTAAAAAATGGCTCATAATGAAGTCCAATTTTTTTAACAGCAAACAAATTTTAAGTTAAAAATATCACCAGTAGAGGGTGCAGACATGTGAGAAATTCAGTATTATGAAATTAATCTAGCAATAAATGACTGTGATATATGAGGAGATCATTTGGCTTTTCCAATGTACACAAATAACCATCAATATGACTTTGTATACAAATATGTTTACCATGAATGAATGGGACAAAATTCCCAAATCTTTGCACAAAAACCTGATTAATTTGCTGAAAAAAATGGTGCATCAACCATTTCTTTATTTTTGTAAAAAAGTAGTTTCAGCAGGTGGTCTTATAATTTTGTAACAGATACTTAAACAGAAATAAAATACATGTTATTTCTTCAGTATTAAATTTTATATAAAATGAAAACTTTTCAAATGAGAAAAAATATTTTAATTAAATTATAACAAATGTCTGAAGAATTTATATTTAACAAATAAAGAATTATATGTTAATAATAGATACATGTTTTTTAATGATACACTAAATTTACAGAATAAATAAATTTCAGGGTAATACATAAGAGACCAAAACTAAAGCTTGTAAATATTAATAAATTAAACATAACAGTAAGCAAAAAATTAAATGTTATATAAAATATAAATTTCCATTACAACAAATCGGTCTTATAAAATAAAATTCACTTTTTAATTACCAATGATCTGACACATTAAAAAAAATTGCTGAAATAAATATTAATGCGACTTGAATTGAATGTTATATAGGAACTTAAAAAATATTATATCAGTATACATATCAAAAATAACTTTAAAGCTTTTTCTCTAAATAATGATTTTTATTTAAATGATGATGTGGACAGCACACACTCAGGACACTTCTAACTATACATCAATATTTTCTAGAGATATTCAGTTTTTTTGTGGCTGATATATAACTTTCTTGACGGTAGTATTGGGACATAAGAACAACTAAACTTTTATTCAATATATAAATTTTAATATATAAGAAGAAAATGTATACTAATAAATTTTTAATTTTATTAGATATATTTATGTTTTTATTATAAACGTTTAGTAACTTATCGCATTAATTTTTATAACAATTTGTTTTATTTATTTAACTCACAATAAATTTATTCTTAATTTTAGGAAACCTATTTAATATACTATTCTGATTTGTATTAAAGTATATAATATAATTTGCAACTCACCTTAGAAATCATAATTAACGGTTGTTTATGGGAAATTTTAAATTTATAATTTTTTGTTGTGTGCCTGTTACAGGAGTTTTTTTTTTTTTTTTTTTTTTTTTTTTTTTTTTTTTATGCTTCTTTAAATGAAATAATATTTGTTTACAAAAAGTGAAAAAAGAAAAAAATCATGGACTGCAGTACAAAATTTTAAGATTTAAATAATTTAAGTTATTCATTTATTTAACAAAAATTTTTTAATAAGGATTTTCTGTTATTTTTAAAAATACTTAGTAAATTTTAAACAAAAACATAAATACAGCAAAATAAAATATAAAATCAGGATTTTAAGCAACTGCAATTCAATTCAGAACAGAGATTATCACAGATATAAGTTTTGGATAGTTAAACGTTTGGTAAAACCATACCCACATAAGCAAAATTACATGAATTTGCAATATTTCATAATTGGAATATCACAATTCTGAATGCTTTCCTCTTTCCCTACAAAAGCCCTTCATATAATAATAAAAAATTCATACACTTCATCAAAATTTACACTAGAAAATAACAGCAAATTGCAAAAAAATAACACCATTCAGTACAATTAAATCAATAGCATTGTTTTTAATAATTCAGTATTAATCAGCAGAACAAAAGCACTAAATAATGTGAATAACCCCAATTTTAGAATTCTCTCTTAATTAATAGAAAAAAAATACTAGCTATAAAAATTATTAAAGTTCAGTTTGCATAAATAATAAAATTATATTTGACTTATAACACATCTAAATAATACAAAATATACACGCAATTGATGGTAAATGAATAAGAAAGGTTTTATAATAAAGTAATATTAAAGAAAAAAAACTCTTACTTACCTGCATAATGAAATACATATATCCTCAACTTTTGATATAATATTATTTTAAAATAAAAATATCACAACTCCAAACTTTGTAATTGAACTTAAAAACTTAGAACTTCATACACAATTATAGTTCCATATTAAAACTTCAATTTCAGTAATATAATTTATTAAACTTAGAATTTTAAATATTGTCCAAATTCAATTTTAAAAGTTAACATTAATACTTAACTAATTAAATTCCATATGAAGCAAGATAATAGTTTTTATATATATACATAATTCTATACTACATACATAGTACTTAATATTCCTTATGTTATTATTATTATAGAAATTTATTATAGCAGTCAATTCCATACAAATCAAA
>JAPDSC010113274.1:36914-51742 GCA_026290005.1 Latrodectus geometricus
GGAAAAAAAGAAAGTGCAAATTAAATACTGAATTCGAAAGTCTGTAAACAAAACAGCAATGAAAAATCAATAGTGAAACTGCGATAGAAGTTACGATATCGACTGCGAGAAATCGTTCATGTAAACAACACTCTCGAATCTTGGTGACGTCATATTGCTTACTCGGAAGAGAAACTCGGAGCATGTAAACAGTCTTTAGTTTCTGCTTCGAAAAGCATAATATACACATTGGTTGTCACTCAAGAAGTGATTTGGTGTTATCAGGGCAGAACCAGTCACGCGCCATAACGCGGGAAAATCCTTCATTGATTACTTATTTTTCAGTTTATTAGTTTTTAACTTAGTTTATTAGTTATTATATATGAAGGGCATTTTTGCTACTAAAGCCATGGATTGATGTAAAAAGTTTAAATTATATTTAGATATCACATAGTTATCTATTATTACAAGTTTTAAATCCCATATTACCAACAATAAGTAATTTGGCATTTGGGTACAATCTTCTGCTCTGTAAGGGCTATAACGAGACCAAGTGTAGTGACCAGAAATCAATGTGTAAAACCAGCTGTTTCCTAATTTGGAGATATTTTCAAAAAACTAAGTCAACACAACAGCTCGTATTCTTCCATATTTCTCCGATTTGTCGAGAAAATTTTAATTTGATGAGTTCGTAACTCGGGTAAATCTTTTCTACAAAGAAGTTTTCGTTAGATTAGATATTAAATGTTCTTTCTCTATATGAAAATGAATCCTTGTCTACTGATATCTACTGGTTATTTCTGCGAGGAATTCTGTTTATGTAAGAAAAGGAGATATCGCTTTTTATTCACAAGGCTTGCATTTCTTATGACTGTTCATTATGTCCGAACGAAACTTTGAAGTTAAAGAAAAAACCAATGGTTCCATGATATTTTTCTTATACTTCATTACATTTTCGATATATTTAATTACTGTTGTCATTTTGCTATGCAATCGCTTTGCATAACGTATTTTCCTCCGTCCTGTTTTGGAGACTTGTTATGATGCTTCGTATTCCTTCTTTCAATTCTGTGAAAGTGGGCCGCTTTGAATCATCTTCGTTCCAACAAGTTAGCATTAATTCATATCTGAAAAAAAAAAAAATGGAAAAGTTTTGAAAATTATGATAAATTAATCGATTATAAATAAAATTCTTAGTGGAACTACGCGAAGTGTAATAAAACAAATATTTCAAAATATGACAAAATTTCACCTTTTAACAACTGAATAAAAAAAATCTGTAAAGAAACAATCCTGAGTTATGAATTGTATTCTGAATACTGAATTGTATACTATGAAATATTGACAGAAATCATTCAATCTAACAGCTGAAGTTCTGTCCATGAGTTCTTTAATTATAATTTCTTGGGTTACAGATTACTCAGATTTTAATATTTTGCTAGTATGTTTTCATCAAAACTGAGAACAACCTTATAAATGTTTACCTATTTATAAAGATAATTACTTCTGAAAAATCTTGACTTTCCTATTAGAAAAAGATGAGTTCAGGTGCTATTAACACATTTGATAAAGACAAAATCGAAAGAGCAAGTCAAAAACAATAAAGAATAATAGAAGAAGACAAGTTCATGACTGCGCTAGCAATGTTGGAAAATCAAAAACAATGTAGTCAAAATTCGAATTGAACGTGAAGAATGAAGTGAACGTAAATAACAGTGTAATCGGATCGGAATGTTAGTTCTCGAAAGTCAAGACCAAAATCGCTGATTGACACAACAAGAGCGGAGGAGTGAACAGTTAGTTTCACGAGAACAGAAGAATGGCGAGGTGAATTCTAAAAAACTTCCTCACTTTTTTTCCTGAGTCATCGTTCACTCGCTCTGTAGAAGGAAGGATCCGACTTCTAATTCACGAAAGGATTGACTACAGACCACCGGAGCTCAAGTTCTTAAGGCTTTTACTTTTTTCTATGTTCTAATGTACGGGGAAAAGAGAAATTTTTTTCCCTTTCTGATGTCCTTACGTATTGGAAACAAAGAAATTGCATTCTGTACCATAGTTCTTTCCTAACAAATGATATTCATGCCATCGACTATTGTTCCCACAATGTTTGGACTTCTTGCACATATCGATTCGTTGTTAAAGAATGAATTCTCAGGAATTATGTAAAAAGTAAATCAAATAAAAAATTGAAAAAGTATTAGACCATAAAAATAAAATAACTAAAAAAAAAAAAAAAAAAAAAAAAAAAAACTACTTGTCAGAAACGAAAGTTTGCCAAAATGACATTTTTCAAAATTTTAGTTCGTAAATGGAAGTTAAAATTAACGTTGTGTCTATGGTGTCAGAGTAAGGACTATCCACTAGTTCGTAAAAACATGAGTTTTCATAAATTCGAAGTTCATAAATACGAGAGTCTATTGTACTTCATTGTCGCACTATTCTTCACAACATTATACTCGGTTGGCATATGAACTTCTTTCTGTAAATAAATATTAGCCCATTTGTAAGTTTAAATATATTCTTAACATTTTTCACCAATAAATTATTTATAAGTTTATATTTAAATTTTATTCATCTTTTTAAGTGGATGCCATAGATCATTTTGCGATGAATATTCAGACACTGTAATAATACCTCTCGGAATTTCGCTTAGTGAGACTTTGAAGCCAATGAGATATTTAGGGGATTTACCAAGCCATCCATTGTCCTCAATTGTTGTGTTTATGCTAGCTAATAAGGATTTTTTTCCGGAAATTATGGAAATATTATACTTATTCTGAATGAATACTTACAAGAGATTTGGACAGTAGGAAGGTTGTGGCAGCCGTCTTCCTGATTTCAAGTATCGTAGGATGTCGAAGTTGTCTACGTCAGGATAAGGAACAACCCCTCGTGTCATTAATTCCCACAGAACCACTCCAAATGACCACTACGAGGAAAAGAAATAAGATGAACAGGGTACAGTCATATCCACCAGCATGAACATTAGTCTGGGAAAAAAGAAATCTATTGTTTTTTTTCGATTGATGGCTGTAGAGATCTATATTATAAAGCACCGATCCAATAATTTCAGATTTATACTGCTTGGAAAGGTGACATTTCACGCTAAAAAATTCTTTTACACTTTTTTATTCGTTCCATTCAGTTGTGAGTAACAGAGTGTTAAAAATGGAAATAAAAAAGAGAAAATTCAGTATTTTTTAGTTTTTCTTTGATAAAGGCAAAAAAGCAAGAGTGCTGTCTGGAATTAATGGTGTTTATGGTACCGATACTGTAATAGACAATTACGTCAGTTTTAGTTTCGTTGATTCTGCTTAGGCATTTTTGATGTCAAAGATGCAACTCGCATAGGTAGGCCCATTTTTGGTCAGAAATGATTTAAGTGGGACATGTATAGTCTTAGCATCGCTCATGAGCTAAAGATTGACCAAAAAGGACTTTATACCATTAGCACAAAGTGAATTCGAAACATATTAAATAAAGTCTTAAAAATCACATGAAAATAATGGATTTCTTTTTCACCAACATTATTGAGTTAAAATGCAAAATAATTTTACAAAGCAAAAATTATTTAATAACTGAAGCATAATTTTTCATGAGTAGTTAATGGTTGAGCAATAATATTAAAATCACCATTTACAGAATGTCCTCATATAAGAGACAGTTTAACAACTTTTTATTGCCAAAATATAAGTTTTTATAGAACGATAAAATAAGCGTTAAATAAAAATAAAATCATTGTTGTTCAATGTTTAACCAATGGTCTCTATTCTCGCACTTTTAACATGGACTATAATCGTTTTGGAAAGTTCTTGCACCAGCATTTATTATTGAGAATGAGATTTTATTCAATATCTTTAGTAGTAAATTTCTAAATTTAACAGTGGACACGGATTTAGGTTTGTCAATTATATGTCTCCACGTGTAATAAGTATAGTGGATTGATATAAGGACATGATACAGGCCATTCTTCTAAAAAATTAAAAGATGGACAATTTAGTTTGCCTCATTGAACTGGCCGATTGTTTTGTGCCCGATACCGAAACTTGTTAAAATGTGAATAGAGTTTTTTTATTTACTTTTTTTTAATCATATGAATTTCAATACTTTTCTAACAAGTAGTTGTCAATTTTAACATCTTTTTTCAATAAAAAAAAATAAGGTAATTTCCATCCCTTGCTTATAGCTTCCCAAACCATTACTGAAAATGGCTTCTGAAACTTCTGAAGAATTCTTTTTTTTGCTGAACGGATATTTAAAATTGACTTTACATAAATCCTGTTATTTTGCCTAGTATGAGATGCTTGTTGCAAAAATAATTTCTCATTTGGAAACATAATCTTATTAGCACAGCATGTCTTTCCAGTAGCTCTTTGCACTTTCTTGAATTTTTCAACATTATTTTTCTCCATTATTATATGAATTGTAATTTTTTTTTTTTTTTGTAAATTTTTAATTTTAATTCCTGTTGAATGATAATTCTAGCCATATTTTTTGAAAAATTCAAGCCTCGTTAAAATGTTTTAGCAGATTGTACAAATGTAATCTTTTAATTCTTTCGCGGACACATTTTATTTGTTCTACACTGCGTTTCCTTTTTAATATCATGCCATACAATACTTGTTTTTTTAAACCATTTTTAATTTGTTTTACTTAACTTTTTTAACACATTAAAATATTTCAAATTCTTAACTTCCCCCACTTTTTAAATGTTATCTGAGAATAAAACATCACTTATAACATCCATGCTAATAATGCAAAGGATAAAACTGATTTAATTTAAAAATATCATATTCATTAATGCTCACAGAATTAAAATAAAAATATTATATGTTGCCAACATACAAGAAATTATTGAATAAAAATTATCCACCAAAGAATTTTGTAGTCTTTTATTTCAAGCTGTAGAATGTTAAAATTTGATGGACATTAGACTGGTCAATTCGTTGTATGTTTTAGTGACTGGTGATTTTGATGCCTTCCTTTAAATAGATTTACTATCAATACTTTCATCTCAATTTTTCCCCTCACTAATGAAGTAAATCATTCAAAAATTTCGATCAATGGCTACAAAATGATATGAAATAATCTGCTCAAAAATGTTTCATTAGATTAAGGAATCAGCAAAAACAAAGTAGAATATAAGGAAATAAATTTTCACTGAAATTACACAAGTTTTCTTCGCCAATTTATTACGTATATCTTGAGATAATCAATTCGTCTGCCATTCGGGGTGGCCGTGGTGGCACGGTTGGTTAAGCGTCATTCTCTTTAACGGAAAATAGTGAGTTTGAATCCGGCTTAGTTGAAGATCCGTCACGTAAAATATGTCGTGGTCGCAATGTCCTCTATGTTCCCATTGGAAATCAATACCTCTGATAATGTTAGGAGCCAGACCATGGGTCTTCTCTGGCCTCCTATATCTAAATTGGAAGACCCAGATGGTGCTGCCATCTATGAGACAAAGTCGTATTAACACCCTCGTAGGTGGATGCTCCCTTCAAAAATAGAAGACGTACATTCTGACTTCATTAGCCCAGTCCAGACGGGTGGGCTTGGCTTCGCCAAGTGTCATAAATAACAACAACACCACCACTCAGGCTTTCTTAGCGGAATTTAAAGGATTCAGGATAATCCATTTACAATATGTTAAAAAGTGCTTATCTGTTGGTCTGGAAAAATTTTTTTTCTTTCAGATATCATCTACAGAAAATGATAATCGAGTTTTAAACGTAAATGAGAATTTATACATTAAATGATTAGACCTTTTTTAAGTTGCCTGTTTTTCAAAACTATGTAAAACAAGAAATTTCTTAATCGCTGTTAATTATACTATTCTTTTTCAATTATATTAGAAAATAAATGCAAAACATTTTCCATAAGCATCACAGAGTCTATAGCTGCAATGTAATGCAACAAATAATAGTCATTTTGGCAAAACATGTTATGCCGAAATTCTCTGTTATATTACAATAATGTTTGGATCCTCAAGCTACATACGTCAGCTACTTGTCAAAATTAGTATGAGTATTTTACCTATAACATTGCATGACATGACAATCAATTGTCATCTAAGATAGTTTTTATTCATTATTCAAAATTTAAGGTTCACATTCATTTAAAATAATTTAGGACCATGACTTGAGGCGTTTCAGAAAACAATAAAGAGATATTTAGTCCATAATTCTCTTATTAAAAACAGGATGGACCAAATTAATTTTAATATTTTTTGTTTTATTATACGATTTCCAGAAAGTGTTTTTATGTATTAATTTATTAAGACTTTAAATTGAGAAACAAAAGTAGGAAGATTGTTCTCCCTATCGGAAAAAAGATCTTGGATCCAGACTTAACTAAGAATTCGTCGTGTTTACTAAGGGCGTCTTGGTCACGTTTAAGAGTTGCATTGTCCTCCATGTGAAATGATACTTCTGGGGCTTGTAGGTTATTTATTGGGGGGTCTTCTGCATTGTCTCTGCTTCTAAATTAGGAAAAGTTTAACCCAACTCAAGACAAGGCACAGAGAAGTATACCGATACAACAACATTTAGCTGGTGTTATCTTCGATTCCACACAGGACATTCACAATGAGGTTGATCTGTTCTTGAACTCACGGCCACCAAGTTTCATGATCAAAAATTTTTAAAAACTACTGAAAACATTTGAGATATTGTTTGGTCTAAATTATGAAGATTCCCACTAAGCAATTTCCACCTAACTGGTAGAGTCCAACTCTGGGCTAGGAACAGGGTAATATGTTGGTAGATAATATTGCAATATTTTTATGTTTTGAGTTGCACTCCATTCCACATAATCATTCTCAATTCAAACCAAACAAACTGAGTAGACATTTTATTAATATAAATTTGTGATATTTTTACCTAAACACAAATTCGGGGAAACGAAAATAAGCTACCATATGTAAAGGACGCCTAAACAAAATAAGTGAAAAAGTTTTTTTC
The DNA here is from genome assembly GCA_026290005.1 of Latrodectus geometricus. NCBI lineage: Eukaryota > Metazoa > Arthropoda > Arachnida > Araneae > Theridiidae > Latrodectus > Latrodectus geometricus. The sequence continues at coordinate 43,859 of JAPDSC010113274.1, forward strand.
AAGTTATTTAAAGTTAAAAAAATACAATGCTCACTACATCTGTCTTTGAGGTATAGATATTTTTCTCCAGACTTTCAATGGCCATCCACTTCACAGGTAGCCTCATATTTCTATTGCTGCTGTAGTATTCCTGTTCGTAGACGTCACGAGACAGTCCGAAATCGGCGATTTTGACGATCATTTTTTCATCCAACCTGTGGGAAAAAATTATCAAATGCAAAATTTATATAGGGTGGACATGGCTATCAATATTACACTATTAGTAACATATACATAATTTTACCAAAAATATTTTAAATAGTTATACATTTTACTAAAAGTTGTTGAAGTCAATGAGTGTTATTTTGTAAAAAAATCACATTTTAATTTCTCATTTCTTCCGAAAGTTTAATACATTATTTTAATAAGAATTTCTTTCAACATCAAAAAATAAAATTAAACATCAATTTTCATGAATCATAGCTTCGAAACTAAAACTGAGATATATTTGGGTAAAACTGGAAAACAGCCTTTACCCGGGATTATTCAAAATCACCACTAAATTTGGTCATTGCGATAAATTATTGAATATTTATCACATGTCGATTAGTTTATAAAATCCCTAATTAGTATATCTATAAAAGTCCATAACTTTACCAAAATTCGTTCTGTTTGCTTAGCTGTTTGGCTTCTGTCATGACGTACGCCGTTGCTAAGCAACAACGATTCTTATAGTGTTATTGGCGGACTCTACTGATTTTAGCTGCAAGTGGTTTTAATATTATTTCTACTTTAACATTTAGCCATATTTCATTAAGTACAAATTTATTAATAAGGTATGGTGATCAGAATGTTAAAAGAATTAAAAAAAAATACAAAAATGTTACAATTATCAGTGTTGATTTACTTAAACTTGTATGAAAGTTGTCAAAGATACCCCAAAAATGGTTAGGTAAAGAAGAACTAAAGATGTAGGTTGATTTAATTAACATGTTGTCGCATAACTGATAGATAATGATTTCGAATTTATGTGTGAATAACAAGAATACTAGATGAAGTTCGTAAAGTTCCACGGTTTAAGATAGCAAACGTGCAGAAGAAGTTGTATATCATTTATAATTGGCATTTTTTCTTTTATTAAGGCCTCCTGTGTATTTAAGAGTGACAATGGTTTCAAGTTCAGTAATTGAATTTTGAAAGAATCTTGTGCAATGTGGTCGGATTTAAGTATTGTGCTGGGAAAACCTAGACACAGGCAGACTCAAAGTTTGTGTGTGGTTCAGCCTCAAAACCGGGATGTTGAAAATATATTGTTATACTGATTTACGTTAGGCATGGCAATTGAATTCTAGAATCACATGTTTCTTATTCGAATGTGCTTCATATTCGAATGTACTTTTGTTTCTTCAAATTGAGCATTATGACCTCTTTTAAGACCATTTCTGTTTCTTCTTATCAGCCGACTATATTCGTTTATATTTTCATTCAATTTTGCCACGACGAATGATTTTTGAAATCATTTGTGTTTTACTCACCAGCGCTACATTTTCATGTACTTTTGATTGTTCACATTAGACACGATGAAAGATTTGTAGAATCAATTGTGCTTATTTCCTTCAGATTTTTGCATTCCCGTATTTGCATTCATACATTTCTAGGATCATCAATTTTTAATTTCACGAAGAGTTTCTTACACGGAAAATTTATTCGAGGTACACTGTGGAACACGCAACTCTATTTTATTTTAAGAAATTTTATATAATTATTTTGTAAAAGTAATTAATATAGTTTTATTTAAATTTAAAAAATTATCTTATTGGCACCAACTTCGATATTCGACTTAAGAGTTTGCACATAACTCTTTAGTCGAATAACTGTACCGCTCAGAAATGGCTCCAATAATTAGATGAAAGTCATTATTTTATGTAAAGGAAACTATAATAACACTAATAATATCTATTATTGAGTTCAATAATGAAATATTTTTTCAGCTAGAGTGTAAATAATGATTTGACTACAGAATCGAAAAATGAATCTGTAATGCAGTTTACTGTAAATATGAAAACAAACCGTTTGTTTGATCGTCATTGGTCACTATCACAGATCAATATATTGCGATTGTTAGAATTATTCAATTAAATATTTAATTAGGTGCATCATATTACAAATTTATACAACACTTTTTAAGTATACAATCTAACTCTCTTGAAAGCTTGGTTTTAATTTATTTCCCATGTGAATTTTTCTACAGAAATTGGACGCAAGAATCAGCTTTTTACATGCCAAAAAATTCTTGTTAAATGTTATATGACACATATACAATACTGGAAATGACAAGTGAACAATTTTCAAGAAATTTGAAGCATATATTCAAATAAAAATCCTATTTGGAAGAAATAACAGCATTTATTCGTTCGTTTATTAAGCAAAAAAGAATTTGAATGGTATATATTTACAGAAGCCAATGCAGATTCACCATGAAGTTATACCTTATTTACCGTTGTAACTGACATCACGACATGGTCATCACGACATGGGATCGAGTAGCTGGACAACTACTGACAAGCTTCCTGTTAGTCAGACATCTGAAGAATATGATGGCCAGGATTTTCTGTATTAAAATAGATTTATGCTATAACACAGCATGTGCTATTGATTTTTCTTGGTTACCATGAAGTTACATCTTATTCACCGTTGTAACTGACGTATGGTCATGACGATATGGAATCCAGTAAATGGACAACCACTAACAAGCTTCCTGTTAGTCAGAGATCTGAAGAATATGATAGCCAGGACAACAATCACATTTTCTGTATTAAAATAGATCTGTACTATAGCACCAGCATGTGGTCTTGCTTTTCTTGGTTAAACGTAACGTTTCTCAGGTCTTGAATAAATAGTAGAACTACTGATTTAAGAAATACTATAGCTACTGTTCTGTAGGGGGCTTGAATCCTGACTTAACTGAAGATTCATTGTGTTCACTAAAGACACTAGGGGCATATTATATAGACAGTGATTGAAGTGTTTTCCTATAGACATGGTTTTTCTAGTGGTCACAGGTCAAGTATTGAGGGCTCTTGTTCTTTATCCCTGCTGCGATAGATTACGAAGACTCGCACTCAGCAACTTTCAACTAAATGGTAAAATACAACTCTGGGCTAGGTACCAGGAAGTATTTCGGTGCACACGACTATTGTTCAGTGAACCATTAATGCAAAGAAAAGAAGATCAAGACTTGGTTTTCAAATTGATGATGAACACTTCAAATGCCCATTGGCAGTCTGTATTATTTGCACTCGGTAAGAAAATATGAGATAATATGATGCTGTAAACAGAACCAGGATTCATTTGAAAATATGACGTCATATCATTCCTGCGTCCATGTTCACTCTTAATCGCATTATTGAAAGCTCTTCTATCTGTGATGTAGCGTCAAGGACAAATCTTGCCATAAGTAGAGAAGTACACTTTCAGTGGATTCCCTCCCATGTTAACATCCATGGCAACGAAGCTGCAGATATCTTGGCTAAAAGAGCTTGTTCTGAGTTGCTCAATGGGGACTACACACTAACTTACAAAGAACTTTTCACTTTAAAGAAAAAAGAAGTGAGGCAAGTCTGACTCCCCCCTCCCGCCCATCACTGGTTTAGCAGTAAGACCCCGTTGGGTGCGTTGGATTTCGAGACTTGAGACTCAGAAGTGGGCATCTGAAATGCATGACGTTCGATTCTAGGCACAAAGTCTTTTCATTGTGCAATAAATGCAATCTGAGGCCGGCTTCACCCGATCACATCCTGGATTGCTTGGGGTTCACTCTGGCAGATGTTCGCGCAAATCCACTACTGGTGTTCGACTTCGCTAGGGTTCATGGTGTCATAGATTTGATCTAGTTGACGATAGATCTCTGAGGGATTGGAAACAACAACAACAGCATCAAGGACGGCGGAAGCCAATTTAGTGATACCTCTGTATATTCCTTGAAGGACATGCGGATAATATTTGTCTTCTTAGCTGTTAGTGATTATAGGCCATTGAAGTCAAACATGAGTCTCTGGACCTATCGATTGCTTAGACTTTAAACAATCTTAGTATCTCAACCGAATGTGCATCTACAGTGCGATAGATACACGATATAATAATACGATATATCGCCATTTAGTTATCTGATTCCTATCAGAGTTAGGAATGTGAAAATGAACATTTCTCTCTTTCCCTTGATGTATCACAAGAACAAATCAACGATCAAATGCAATTTGCACATGCGAAACCAACTTTTGAATATCTTCATTTAAATTCATTGGAAGTATCACAACCATTATTTCACATGAGAGTGATGAAAAGCTAAGCATTTACATATTACACCATTTTTTTCGGTCCTGTAAATTTCACGTGTCTGTTTTCACAACTACGTGTTGCAGCAATTTTAGTAGCAGCATTTGATATTAAACATTGATTTCATTTAAATGTATTTTTTTATTTAAACATAAAATTTCTAGTGTTTCAACAATTTTCTATAGTTTTTTAATAATTCTCATTAAATTCATATTTCAATGCATAATTTTAAAGTTATTCTTCTTAAAATATAAATTATTTACAAAATTTGAGAAAAAAATTTCAAAAAGAAAATTTTTTTCTTTTTCAAAAAAATTATTCTTTTTCAATTTTTCAAAACTTTTTCCTATTTTATAAAAATTTAAACATCGAAACAAAATAGTAAGAAAATTAGAGGAAAATATGACTTCTGTAGAAGAAAACTAAAAGAGCAGGAACTTTAATTAAAAACAAATGTCTTTTTTAATATATTTGCAAATTTTTGCATAACTCACATGCAGTTTCTTGCTGCCAGATCTCGGTGAACAAATTTATTTCGAGCCAGGTAAGTCATTCCAGTAGCTATCTGAAGGCCAAACGTCATTAACCTTTTTCCTGTGAGGGTCTGACGAAATAAAATAAATTGATAAATGTATAAATATTTTTTTGTTTAATTAGTAATTAAAACATTCTCGTAAGATTATATTTAAAGGAAAATAAGTAACTTGCTTCAATATAACAAAAATTTTAAATATTTTTATTATATTATGAAATAATGAAAACCGGTAATGTTGATCAATAATTGCATGTTTAACGCAGTGATAGCCACCCACCTTGTCTTGTGGTCAGCGTGCCTAACTGCGGTTAGGGATGTCCTGGGTTCGAGTCTCGTTGCAGGCATGGATGGACTTTCTCTTTTCTTCTCTCCTGTCTTTGTTTTTCCTTGTATGAATGGTTGCCTACCCTATAAACGGATACATATGGCATGTGTGTTCTGAAGAAGTCGAACTCCACACCCAATTGCGATTCAGTTGAAAAAGTGGAGTAGCGTACCCCATGTTGCCAACATGGCTAGCACTCGACAAAAAAAGAATTTAAAAAAATAACGCAATGTGATAACATCTCCCATTATCTATACTCAGATTATACGAGTATTATTTAAATAATAAGGCTATAAAATACTAAAAATAATTTCTTAGAAATGTTTTGACTCATCATTTTATCTTACAACATGAAGATTTATGTAATCTGAAAGAGTTCTTGTCAGAAACATCATAAAATTCAGATCAGAACATCTTCATTATTCATCTCATTCCCTTCTAAATTATAAGCAAACGGAAGGTGGTCTTGTCAGAAATATGGCATAAAATTTGTAAGTGATCAACACAATTATTCATAACATTAGCTTAGGATATAAGCCGGCTGATATTTGAGTGGTTAGCGTTCCGGATTCCTAATCTATTAATCCAGGGTTTGAATCCCGGTTCGGGCATTGATGTGTGTGTGTGTTCCTTTCTCTCTCCATCTACTTCCTCATCCTTTCTTCTGAAATGATGACTGAATGTGTGGCCTACCCTATAAACGAGTTTGTAGCGGAGTAACGTGAGTAATGCTACTCGCCTCCGTGACTTGGTGCTCACCGGTTAAGCAACTGATACTTAAGAGAATTAATGATTTCCCTAGGGACGTTAATCAGATGTATACAGATGACAACAAAAATGACAAGCACTGTACATGGCAGTGGTATCTGTATCAATTTCAGGACCATGAAATAAACATCTACGGGTGGAATCTCAATTTTTATTTTGTTTTTCGTAGCGAGTTCATCACAATCAATGATGGATTAGAAATGCTCAAGCCAATCACCCATAACCGTGACATCTGAATTTTGACAGATAGTAGAAGCTCAATCCATCATTTGTCTAACTGGCATAGAGTGGGGAGTAGTGTGGAAGTGAGGAATAGTGAGTATATTAACTAAAAAACTTAAAATACCTTTCCCTGTCCCATCAGATCCCCCTTCAGTGGATTACATTTCATATTGACATCAAGGGATAGCTGACAGTATGGTGACCAAAGCTGGTGCTTGATGCCATCGAGCCCGCTGCACTTCTTAACTACATGGGAATTTCTTCGAGAGCTAAGAACCAATTAAAAACCATATGGTTCGTCCCTTCAATTCATCACTGGTATAGGAGTAGTTCTCTGATTCTTGTATGCAGTAGACAGGATCAATCGTATTCATTTCCTCAATGGACATTTTAAAACTATGAAACTCTCTGGGGGATCTAAGCTATCTAACGGCCGTATTCACCAAACACGGGTTAACTAGAGTGTAGCCTATCTCGGATATAACTCAACTCTAGCATGATTCTTATTCACGAAGCGGGAAAATTACCGTGTAAAACAACTTTGGAATTAACCGAACATCACATGTAAACGGCTTCTGATTGGCTAGCAATGAGTTGGGTAATTTAATGAGCAAGATATTATAAGGATAAAAAAAATGATTAAATCTAAATAAAGGAACAATCCATGATATGTAATTCAAGATGTGCCCTTTGAAGGGAAAATTTAAAACTTTTTTTTTTCACTCAAGCCAATTCGTATCTGTTAAAATTGTTGTTTGTTGTATTCAAAAGAAAATTCATAGATGTTTCAGCTATTGTTTCGTCTGTAGACAGCTTTTAAGTAACGTTGTTTATAATGACCATTCTGTATTTTAAGTGATTTAAAAAATAAGCAAATTTTAAAAAATATGTTGTAAGTGGAAATTTATTTTATTTTTAATGGCTGGCACCCTTGAGCAAGTAAGTACATTCGCCCATTTTGCGCAAAAAGGCCGAAAACTGCTACTCTTTTATCGTTATTCGGTGGGCACCAGTGAACCAAGTCACGTAGGTACGAGAATCATCACCCACGCCACACCACACCACACCAAACCCGTTTATAGGGCGGGCCACATTCATTCCTCATATGAGGAAAGGACAAGAAACACACACAGAGAGAAAGAGAAAGTACATCCATGCCCAAGCCGGGATTCGAACCAACGTCCTCCCCATCCGTAGTCAAATACGCTAACCACTAGACAAGTTGGTCGGCTTGTAGGCGGAAAATTCTTTAAATTTTATTAGTAACTAAGTTTCTGAACATGGATTAATTAAATATAGTTTACCAAATTTGATATAGGATAAATTATGAAAATATTTTTTTCATGATGCAATATTTTTAGTTATATGAAAAAATAATATATTATTTATAATATCGATAGTAAAAATGACGTCATGAGGTGCAGGAAATATGTGGTGACACAAAACCACTTACGTTGTTCTCGTTGCGTATGTATGAAGCAAGATCACCATGTTTCATGAAGGGGAGGACGATCATGGGCTCACCCCTGTCGTCGAAGGACACACCCAAAAGCGTGAGAACATTTACATGATGGAAATTCTTCATGATCAGCCCTTCTTGGATGAAAGCTTCGACGTCCCGCTCCGTAGACGAATCTGCATTGACAATCAAACGAAGAGAGTGAAATAAAAAGAATGGCATTCTTTATTTATTTAATAAAATGATATTTCAAATTTTGTT
>JAPDSC010113280.1:5555-20728 GCA_026290005.1 Latrodectus geometricus
TATATATATATACGTTATTAATGATATCAATGTTAAATTTTTTTTTTAAATTATTAGTTCTATATAAAAAATTTATAATTTATCCGCTCAAGTGCAAATAAATTTTTTTAGTAAATTACATTTGATGTTAATACAGCTTTGTCAAATATTAATTCGTTAACTGAATTTAACGAATTATTTATAGTTTTATGTGGGTCAAAAATACACTTCACTGTAGTGCCCTCTGTTGGTATCAACAGTTACTATTTCAAGCTTTACATTTCTTACATTTATAAATTAATTTATTTTTATTATGTAGTACAGCGGTTCCCAACCGCTGTTCCGCGGCACACCAGTGTGCCGTCTGAAGCACCGTGGTGTGCCGCCGGGTCTGGGTGTCACGGTGCTTTTCGCCCGCTATAACTCCTCCCTTCAAGTGATGAGTGGTGTGCAAGGCTGGCATACCTGGCAGATATATTTCATCATCTGAATGAATTGAACACCCGAATACAAGGCCGAAATGAAAACCTGCTTACAAGTACAGATAAAATAAATGGATTCCATTCAAAGGTGCAACTCTGGCATCAACACGTGGAAAGTGGCAATCTTGAAATGTTCACACTCACCATGCAAGGGCAAGGTGTTCACACTGCTGCACTGTGTGAGATAATAGTTAAGCATTTAAAAACTCTTGAGGAGAAGTTGTCATTTTATTTCTCTTCAGTCTCCACTGAATGCCTTGACTGGGTTAGAAACCCTTATAGCTCAGCATCAGTTGTTGGAAGGGAAATGACTTTACAGGAGCAGGAGGAACTAATTGAACTAAGACAAAATCGTGGTTGCAAGCTAAGACTTGCTGATCTACCTTTGGACAGTTTTTGGCTGGATACTGCCAAGGAGTTTCCCCTTCTGGCAAACAAAGCTATTTTGACATTGCTCCCTTTTTCCACTACATATCTGTGTGAGATTAGCTTTTCAAGCATGATTGCTATGAAAACCAAATACAGAGAGAGACTGAGAACTGTTGACGAAGAGCTACGTGTGTGTCTTTCTTCGATTCCAGCCAGAATATCAGCTTTCTGTTCAGCCAAACAGGCCCAGGTTTCGCACTGAAAGTATTTTATAATTTTTCACTATTCTGTTTACTTAATATTTTATAATAAAGTAATTATAAAATACTTTCTTTGTGATTATTTGATTCCTATTCAAGAGAATTACTTTATTATAGTCAATATAGGAACAGAGTTAATTTTTTAACATTTTCTAATGGTGGTGTGCCTCGTGATTTTTTTCCCCGCGACAAGTGTGCCTTGGCCAAAAAAGGTTGGGAAACGCTGATCTTGTAAATGAATTTATTGCTTCCTTTAAAAGCTCAACTTCGTGGTTTTGAAATAGATTAGAGAGAGATGGTAAGTGTGCGTAAGAAAGAGTGAAATTTTCTAATTAAAAAAAATTAATAAAAAATATTTAAAAGGACTTTTTGCTATGAAATATTAGCTTGGGGAAAAAGAAATCCATTTTTACGTGAACTTTATGTAACTTCTTTTGGATTCACTTTGTAAAAAGGTATATATGTATATAGGTATATATATATATATATATATATATTTTTTTTTTTTTTTATATATTTATATAGGTATATATATATATATATATATATATATATATATATATATATATATATAAAATAGTATCACTTGTTGGCAAAATTTTAAATAATTTATAATTTTTGAAATTTCGATTCTCTAATTTTTCATATATAGGAAATAAATAAATTTTTTTTTTTTAAATCTTTTTTTTGTACCAATCATTGTTAGTGAATTATTTCATTATGAAGACATAAATATCATTTGTTTCATCACATCTGTTCCTTTAAAATAATATTCTGGTTTCTGTAATGAAGAAACCAAATTGAAATAATTAGGTTTAGTTGCATTAATTCTTATCTAATCTTCTTCCTTTATTAAAATTCTACACTTGATTTTAAGTAAAATAAAATTTAATTAATGCATGCTAATTTTAAATGAATAAATGCAATTTGTTGGAAAGGAAATTAAAATTTTCAAATTAAGGGAGGTTTAATTAAAATCTGAGAGAAGTATATTCTAATCAAACGAAATATTTAAATTAAAACTAACATGCATTTGAAAGAAGCATATTTGAGTTAAAAACATACAACAGACGAAATAAAAAAAGCTCGTTTAAAAAATGTACATGTCAATTTTAATTTAGAAGGAAATATTATAGTTAAAATAATTGCTTAAAATATTTTTAATTTAGAAATAAGAAAATACGAAATACTTCATTTGCTTATCAGTTTTTATAAAAACTAATTAAAATGTAACATATTTTTCAGAAACCAAGTTTCAGCAATGCGCAATAGTTTTGAAATAAAGCAGTTTAATGCAATAAAAAATAAACTACTAATTTTTACGTACATATCTGTCTATATTTTCGTATTTGTAAAAATTTATTTTTTATGAAAAATTAAGACAGAGAATGAAGTGAAATTTAACACAAAAAACAGAAAGGTTAAAATAAATTATTTTATTTTCAAAGAAAAATTTAATGAAAAAAAATCAATATTAAATGTTCGATATAAATATCTACTGTTGCCAATACTCATTTAGAAATTTTTGGAAAGAAACTTTTGAAAGAGAAAAAATTAAATTTTTCACTTATAAAGTGGCATCTTACATTATAAAAAAAAACACATTAAAAAAAAAACTTTGAAGTTCCTTTCGTTTATAAAATATTATTGTTTCTTAAAAAATAATACGAGGGGTTACTCTGAAATTTTTGAGATACGCTCAGACGAGAATTTACGAAATAAAAATAACGGTTTAATTTTAAAATACAAAGTATTTTAACACAGAAGACGATTTTTTACTGACTTACTTCAACTTGTTTAGCGTAGAATAAATTTTAAACAGAAGAGAAAATGGAGTTGACGTGGGAACATTTTCGCACTATGATTTTCTACGATTTTAAAGCAGGATTAAATTAAGAAGAATGCGTTGAACGGTTGCAATTAGCATTTGGTGATGAATCTCTAGCTCATGATATTGTATTCAAATGGTTTAGAGAATTTAGATGAGGTAGCAATTTTCTTCTGGATGAAGAACACACAGGAAGGACACTGTCCGCAGTAATCCCGGATAATGTGTCTGCCATACGAAAAATGTTAATGGATGATAATCGCTGTACCTATCAAATGAAACAGAAGGAACTTAATATTGGATCCACAGCCATTCACGAAATCATTCATGAAGAATTACATATGAAAAAAGTAGTTTGCCGTTGGGTTCCCCATAATCTAACTGAGCACCAAAAGGAGGAGCGTGTCAGAATCAGTAAAGGAACTCTTAAATTGCTAAGTGATGGTGGCCACCGCATCATTTCTAAAATTGCAACAGGTGATGAAACGTACATACCGTTTTTTGACGTTCCAACACGTCAAGGAAGCAAAGTATGGGTCTTTGAAGATGATCCCACGCAGACAATGGTGAAAAAACAACGCGCACTGAAAAAAGTGGTGTATGCCGTTTTCTTCAGAAATACGGGATTGGTCAAAGCTTACAAGTTGGAAGGACAGAAGACAGTAACAGCAAACTGGTATACCACTAAATGTCTTCCAGAAATTCTACAAGAACTGAATGTTAGGGGACTAATGCTTCACCATGACAATTCCTCTTCACATACAAGCCGTATTAACAGTTCAGTTTCTTAAACAAAAACAAATTAAAGTGATCGAACATCCACCGTATTCACCTGATCTAGCTATAAGCGACTTTTGGTTATTCTTTAATCTAAAAAAGAACTTATGTGGACGTCGTTTTCATTCAGAAGAAGAGATTGATGTGGCTATAAATGCATTTTTTTCATCTATTCCAAGAAATGAATGGCTTGAGGCATTTAATCTGTGAAAAATTCGTCTACAAAAGTGCATTGATGCTGGAGGAGACTGCTTTGAACACACCTAAAATTATGTAAGTATAACTTTAAAAACCTAGTTGTATCTCAAAAATTTCAGATTGACCCTCGTATTTTCATTTTTAAAATTTTAATGTTTCTTGGTTTTTTTGAAATTTATAGCATCTGAAGAAGATGCAAATTCTTTACTATCCTTGAGCATATCATTGAGACCATGAGATCTATTTTTCATTGAAAGAGTTTCACGAACCTTAATTTGCCTTTATACCTTAACCCTTCTTTGCATGATTTTTTCTTTATTGGTGAAATTAATCAAGTTGATATAATTCATGTTCAAAATTAAAGGAAAAATGCTTAAAAAAATCTTAGTATATAATTATAGTATAAATTTAGCAAAAAACAATATGCTAAAAATTTCCATCATCATCCAAAGTTAGATCATTAGCTTATTACTCAATAGAAATAAAAGAGGAAAACAACAGAAACACGTGTTACAAACCATTCTTCCACTCATTTTCAATTTTTTAGCAATAGAAACTCTAATGTAATAAAACAAAATTATAAACGAAATCATACGTTTATTGCAACTACAACAAACAGCGGAATGAGACAACTTTAAGCTCGTTTCACTGATAATGACACTTGTTTATTTTTGACAGCTATGTTTCTTTTTATGCAATGGACATTAAAAAGGTATCCAAACACGATCAACTTAAAGTGAACTTGTTCTTTAATATAATTTTTGGGCATTATAGGTTATGATGGAAATTTCCACCATTATGCAAAGAAGGGTTAATAAGCCTAGTAATTTCATTATGGATCTTGGGTCCAATGTCCATGAGGCTTACTCTTTTGAGTTTGATTTCTGTTAATATGTGCAGGTAGGATAGAGTTCAATTCGGTTATCATTACACATTTAAAATATTAATTGCCCCGAAAAACGTGTTACAAGAGCCACAGGAAGATAAATTTGGTTCAACTAAAATCTGAATAACAAGTAATTCATTCAATAACATCGTGGCACTACTTACTCTTTTCGATAATTTTATGAATTCATAATGGAAAGTTTTTTGCAATATTTCCTTATAAATCATATCGAAAACGTGGCTTCGTATATGTTTATTACATCTTTTAAATAAATTCTTAAGTGGTTTTCAATCTTATTATTTTAAAATTAAATATTATTAAAATATTAAATAATTTTATACTGCTAAAGTCACATAGAAAATTTCCAAATAACAATATTGAAATGAGATATTTTTAATATAATATAGTAATTAATTAATTTTATTCTTTCATGATTTGTTAAAACTCGATATACAAAAATGATCGAGAATGGACGAATGAATGATTATCCAGAAAATTTGAGTCCATTTTCTTTGGATAACCGAAATTGGAAATCAAATTTTGATTACATCTAGAAGCATGGGCTCACTGTGGTAAGACAGTGCTTTTGACAATGAAAAATCTACAGGCAATGAATGTTGCTATAAATATGTATCTTTTTAAAGTACATGAGTGAGGAAATTATGTATGTTTATATATATATATATATATATATATATATATATATAATTTGATGCATAAAATTTTTTTTATTGTTGTAAAGCTTTTGGAAAAAAAGTCATGTGAAATACTAGTCACAATTCTTTTAATAAGAAAATTAAATAGTGATTATAATTTTTCCTAGTAGTTCGATATTGTAGTCAGATTCCTTTAATCAAGAATAGTTATTTTGTGGATGTCATTCGTATTTTTCTTTGATTAATGGAAATTAAAGGATAAATTCATCCTCAATAATTTGATGCCAAGTAGACTGATATTCACGCGAAACATGTTCTAAAAAGAGTAATCATGACTTAACATATGCTTTATTTTAGTAAGCAAATGCCAGTATACAGCATTGAGACAGTCTGTCAATGGTTGTTGCTGTCTTTATTTCTGCTGGAGTTTCGTACTGTTTTAATTCATTTCAACAGAATGAGAGGGAAAATAAGCTTGTGGTAAGCAAACAAATAAGATAAAAAAAAATTTTTTTAAGTCAATTCCTACTTTTATTAAATTTTGCATGGTCCGCTTGTGTAGCAAGGGTAGATACCGTTCATCCAATTTGTTTATTTAGTTTATCGCGTCGATTATTTTTTTAAGCTTCGTCGAGATTTGAAACGAGAACATAATGATTCAAAACCAATGCTCTACCAACTTTGCCACAGCAAGATATTATTATCTGGGTTAGGTATTGAACCTGGAAGCTTTTAGATAAGAGAGTGAGGCATTTCCTTAACCAGTCTCTCACAGCTCTATGAATTTCTTGTACATAAAAGAAATCGTTGAGTGACTAACAAACCAAACTGAATTCACACAAGCCGAGGGATGGGATATCGGTCCTACTTTGGTCGCCAACCACCATTGTGCAACACATAATGGATGTTGATATTCTGCCTTTTGCATGCATATTTATAGGGTACTCATGAGTCTTCCTGGTTTATTTCTTTGAGTATTGCTCACTGTCTGTAATTAGCTTTCCCGAAAAGCAATTACGAAATGGGTATGAAAATGCGACACAATTACTTTTGATAATTTTTATCGATTGATGTTACTGACAGATGTGCACGCATGTAGTAGAAAGGCAGAAACTGCAGTCTCTAGATGCCGTGATGTCCTGATTAGTTAGAGCGTCATTCTCATGATCGCAAGGTAGTGAGTTCGAATCCTGGCTTAATCTAATTTCCGTCATGTTCACTAAAGATGGCTGGTGCACTTTAAATGTATCGTGATCGCAATGTCCTCCAAGTGAAATGATATATCTGGAGGTTGTGGGTATAGTATTCTGGGTTCTTTTGCTTAATCCCTATTTCTAAATGATAAAGACTCCCAACCGGCTGCTTCCATTTAATTGGTCGAGCTCAACTTAGGGCTAGGCACAAGATAGCATGCTGGTGCCATAACATTAACATCTGTCGGGGTGGGTGCTTGGAAATTTTCCAGGTTGTTTTTCTTGTTATTCGTGAATATGGACTTGGATCTATGAAAAGTCCACTCGAAAAGCAATTTACGAGGTGAATGGTAGTATGGCTTATAATGGATGTTAGGCTGCCCAATGTACTGTGTCAAAATGTGACTTTTCGGACCTAATGGTCATAGGCTTAGTGCTACGATAGCTCCTGATGCCTGGCTCAACAAGTGAAGATCCCTGGTCCCCTCGCAGCCATTTCTGAAAAGTGAGAGAGAGAAAAGTGGGAATCGAATCTACAGATCATAGAAAGAAAGAGCGCCAAACATTCAGATGCCAGCTCGGCCTAATACCGATGGTATCGAAACACATTGTTTATTGCAGTTAAGAAACAAAACATTTAGTGTTATTATTTCCTTTTTAAAAAGGAATAATATTGAGTTAAAAACTTAAAAGCATAAATGCATTGCTTAAACCGTCATTTAGATTTACAAGTGAAGCATTTTTAATTCTTTTTATATAAATGAAATAAATCCTGTAAGAAGCATGTACTCGATCTGGTGAGGCTCTTTAATTTTTTTTAATAGTAAAAAGATTACGATTTGAGTTTCAAGGAAATAACTCTTGCTTTCGATAAATTATAAGTAAAAGATTCCGACTTGAGGAGCAACTGTTTCGAAAGATTCTCATCATCTTGGCTGGATTCAAAATTAAAGCCCTTCTCTGTTTGCCAAGGGCTCCTCCTGGAAAAGAATTTTCAATCAAATTCTTTCAACTTTTTTTCATGAAAAAAGGTTTCGTCAAAGAAATATTACATAACAATCTTTATTGTAGTTCAGGTAACGTGGGAAATCAATTAATCTTTTTTCACAAGTTCCTTTTGTGTAACAATAAATATTTAATTTAAAATAAAAATGTATTATTTGTGCAGAAAAAACAAACCAGAATATAAAAGCTTACTTTTTATTTCACGCCACCTGGTGGTTGGTTTATAAGACCAAACTATCTTAACTCTTTCGGAATCCACTGTCAGTTTCACGGGATCTATTTGATAATTACTATTTGCAACACTCATGTAGCAAAAGACTTTTTGCATTGTATTTACGATTGCCGTGGTTTCTAATGGGAGAAAATGCGATTTGCAAAAGTAATGTATTTAATTTACTTAACTTAACACTGTGTTTGGACGTATTTAAAAAAATGTTTAGTGAGGAACGTTTGAAAATTCCTTTGAATTTCAAACTTATTCAATATTAAAGTCAAGATTCCTTTCATTCGGTAATCACTTTATTTTCAATCTGCGATGTATTGAGAAAACCGAAAACAAGTTTACTGTAGTAGGCGATCAATTTTCCAAAAATCTAAGAAAGTACTATATGCTATTGTTATTTAAAAAATATGTAACAATATATGATAAAAGAAGTAAGAATCCCTTTTCATTTTCTTCCTCCATTCCCAACAGTGATGCATCGATGCCTATTTTAAAATGAGACACATTCCTCCGTTCTTGAAGCAAAAATAGTTCCTCTCTCTTTAAATAAATTACATTGCGTTAGAAACACATTTACAAAACACTCACATCAGTATTTCAAATGAATTACAAATGCCTTAATGAAAGTTTTGATATAAAGTATAATATATGCCTTAAATTAATCAAACCAACAATCTGATATAAATTTCATTTCATTTTGTGTAGCCAGGTTTTAATTCGATTCCAATAAAAATGCAGCAAACATATTTTAAGAATTATCTGAACATAGATAAGTTTTACGAAATATCTTTTAGTAATGTTACATTTTCAAAACTATTAAAATTTTCGAAAGTTTATAAAATGTAAATAATGTGATAATTTACTAAAATGAATAATTCAGCTATTTTACAGGGGGGGGGGAGCCTGACTTGTAGTAACAAGGCATGGGCCACATTTAAAAGCAAATCGAAGCACATTGAGCTGTTATGAGCTCCAGCATACTTTTCTGTTGCTAAAACTGGAAGTTTTAATGGAAGCAGCGGTTCGAGTTTTTGTTGTGTAAACAGCACGGGCCGTGGAGATTTGACCTTCCACTTCCAGAGGTATCATTTCACTTGGAGGACATTGTGACCATGACCTATTGAATGCGCCACAGCTGCTTTCAGAGAACACGACGAAATGTTATTTAAATTGGGATTCGAACTCCCAACCTTCCAATAATAAGATCGACACAACCATCCTACAGTAGTTATTGTCATCATAACAATTGCTGCGCCAATCATCTTACATCAGAAAAGAATAAAAATTTCTTCATTTCTCGGTAACCTCTTCTTTTTGGACTCCAAATTTTCCGTTGTGCAGAGATCATATGAATTCAAAATCATCTTTAACATCGAGACTTTAAATGGTATGTCTCGGTCTAATAAGCTTTCGTGTGCAAAAAATGACAACTGTGAACTAAAAGAACATTAAATGAAACTAAACCTGAAAATATCGACTCTGAAAAACTAACGAATGAGTTTTTCTATACTTTTAAACAACGCCTTGTACATGCGAGTTGACATTACCGCGTTTTTCAAGGTGGTGAGGAAGCTCAACTCATTTATTTCAGACGACAACATTTCCTGAATATATATATCAGATTGACCACTTCCTTCCGTTTCAAAAAATTCCACAAGAACAACTGATAAAAAGTGAAAGACTATGAGCAGATTTTAAGTGAAGTATTGCAGCAGATATTTTTTGATTGGGATTGAATATAGAATTATCTTAGCAAACAAAATACAACCAGGTTCCAGATCAGTTACAAAAAATGTCTCGATTTAAATCTTCGTACATGCCATTATTATTTACAGTTAGGTTTTGCATTTTTAATATATTTATGGATTAGTTTCTAAAAACAGACTTTTATATTTGGCTTTTATTCAAAAAATTTTCAAATTATATCTTGCGTAAGAATTTACAAACTTTAATAAATTTATTTTTCCAGAAGTTATTTTCAACCAGAAAACGAAAAAAATGATGGAATTTACAGGATTTTATAATCTTATAGGAAAACAATCAAGGTCGCGAAATCTGAAATGGTTGTTTCGATACTTGTCTAAGCTGAAGACCTTAATGTTGAGAGGGTGTATGCATATAAATATTTCGAAGTCCCTTGATGTTTTTTTGTCAGTTTGGAAAGGAGAATTCCAGCTCAGGTGTTCACTTTGTATTTCGATTATGTTAGAAATGCCGAATTGGTTGGCTGCGTTTAACGCAATCGTCGGCAGAAATTGGTAGGCGGGAACATATTGATGTATCCTATAATCCAGTGTTTCTCAACCTTTTAGTATTCACGGCCCAATTTTCAATCATAATTTTCATCGCGCCCCCCCCCCTTCCCACCGCATACAATAAAATATATACAATATTAATGTACTTTGAGTATTTTGGCGCTAAACTTACACTAAAACCTTAATTTTAAACTTTACAAATTACCAAGAATACCGAAATTTATTGACATTTTGATACACCGATCCTCAGCATTGAAAAAACAAGAATCCTATGCTTTTTATTGCTCTTGCGTCCCGCCATGTCGAGCATTCTCACGGTTTCGCGAAAAGTTTCGATTTGTCTGAAATTTGTCTGGTCAGCAAAAAATTAAGCTATGGGCGTGCGCAGATGTGAACAAATGTTTTATCATAGGGAGAAGGAGAAAGTTCTATGACGCCAATTTCAATTCCAGACAATCTCATTCGAGTCGATCCTTCTATCGCTATTGAATCTATTCTGAATGTGTATATTATATATATTTTCGTGTAATTGCAATTCACCGTATTAAATATTCACGGCAGCATACTTATGCAGAATCATGGATAAATTTTTAAGCGGGCGTAATCGAGCATTAGACGATAGACAAGCATCAACAAGTACACAGATGAGCGTGGTTCCGAAAATAAAATCAAGAAAATATTCTCAAGAATATTTAAATTTTGGGTTCACTAGTACTGAAGTAAATGAATAAGAAAGGCCCCTGTGTATCATTTGCTCAAAAATGTTGGCGGCAGACAGCATGAAACCTAATAAACTTAAACGACATTTGGAAACTCTTCATAGTGAGTACGTAAACAAACCCAGAGAATTCTTCGAATTAAAATTAAAATCATATGAAAAGCAAAAATCATTGTTTCAAAAACTTTGTCTGTGAATGAAAAAGCTTTAATTTCCTCTTACAAAGTTTCATATAAAATAGCCAGATATAAAAAGCCTCACACCATTGGTGAAGAGCTTATTTTGCCAGCCGCGATTGATATTGTAGAAATTATGTTTGGAAATAATTTTGCAAAACAAATGCAGTCTATACCTCTTTCAAATGATACTGTTGCCCGTCGAATTGCTGATATAGCTGAAGATGTAGAGTGTCAGCTTTTGTCGAAGTTGATTTACAAATTGTTTTCAATACAACTCGATGAGGCAACAGATAGTAATAAAGATGCTCATTTCATTGCCTATGTTAGATTTTGTGATGATTTGTCAGTAGTAGAAGAATTACTTTTCTGCAAACCAATAGAACTCCAAGCAACAGCACTCGCTTTATTTGCTATCTTAAATAATTTTATGAACGAGGCAAACATAGAATGGAAAAATTACGTCAGAATATGCATGGATGGTGCTCGTTCTATGTCAGGAAGATTCCAAAGTATTCAAGCACTTGTGAAACAAAAATCGCCACAGTGCGTCTGGACACATCACATGATCCACAGAGAAGCTTTGGCTTCCAAAGAAATGAGTTCCTGGTTTGAATATTGTGTTAACTACGGTTGTAACCGCAGTAAATTATATAAAAATGAGACCCCTGAAATCAAGAATATTTTCCGCACTTTGTAAAGACATGGGTGCAGTACATTCAGCGTTACTATTTTATTGCGAGGCAAGATGGTTATCACGAGGGAAAGTTTTGCAACGTGTTTATGAATTAAGAGAAGAAATCGCCGTTTTCCTTGAAGAAGACAGACCGGAAGTTGAGAATTTTTGCGATAGTTTATTTGTGTTGAAATTGAGCTACATGGTCGAATTCAACACAAATAATTCGAGAAATTAAATAACTTGAATCTTCAACTGCAAGGAGCAAATATACATATATTGGATACGAGTGATAAAGTTAATGCTTTTTGTAGGAAATTGGAATTGTGAAGCAGAAATTAAAAGCAAGAAAACTTAGCAACGTTTGCAAATTTGAATGATTGTATTAAAACTTACAAGGCTGAAGAACAACATGTAAAAGTTGTTTTTGTAACCATTAAAAATCATTTAGCAATGCTAGCAAAGAATTTTAAAAAGTACTTTCTTGCTGACGACAAACTGATATCAAGTTACAAGTGGGTGAGGGATCCATTTCAAAATACTCCCGAAGGACTCTCAATCGAAGAAGTAACCTTCATAGCCTTCACGGCAAAACCAAAAGACAATTTAGTAATAAATCACTCTTTGAATTTTGGGCAATAGTGGTTGAAGAGTTTTCTGCACTAAAAACAAGGGCATTTCGCATTCTACTACTATTTTCAACATCTTACCTTTGTAAAACTGGATTTTCTGCGGTGGCTTCTTTGAAGACAAAGTATACTTTGTCTTCAAAGTATGGATCATATATGGATCTCAGCTAAATATAGAAAAAGAACTGAGCGTGTCATTTTCTAATATTAAACAATCCTTCGAAAAACTTTGCTCTGAAAGATATGCCTAAGGAAGTCACTAATAATTATTAAATTTGTTTTTAATTTAGTACGTTGTTTTAATTTAATAAGTTAATTATTAAATATGTCGAAATGTATTTTGTTTTGTATGTGTGTGTGTGTTCTTTCCTTTAGGTCACTTAATCAATTTTTTAAATAACATTTTCTCTTCGATATGCTTGCGCCCCCCCCCATTAGTGTGCTCGCGCCCCCCTAGGGGGGCGCGCCCCACAGGTTGAGAATCACTGCTATAATCTTATCTGCTATACATTAAGCCAGTTTTTTAATTCCTTCAGGCAAATTCAATTAAGAGCTTAAACATTAAAAACGTCAAAAATCTATTCATTACATCTTCAAAAATAAAAGAACACGGTCAAGTAAAAAAAAGTACAACAATTCAAACTTACAAAGTTGCATTTTAATAAGAGCTGTTAAGCTGCATTTAATTCACGTGAGTGCTTTGATTTTATATGCAAACAAAGAAATATATTTTTCTCTCTTCAATTGTCATAATTATGATTGCGCCACTGGCATTGAACAAGAACGATGGTGAGCAGTTTTTTTTTTGTCTCCCCCTCTTTTTTTCTTATTTTTTAAATTAACATTTTAAAATATAAATTCTGATAAAGAAAAAAATTATTTGTACTAGCATTTAATAAGTTCACGAGCTTCCACCTTTTTGTGTTTGAAGACTGAATTAATAATATTTACTTATGCTGAAAAATTTGTGCTGTGAGAAATATTTTTCTTTAATTTCTGTCGCTTTGATTCGCACTTCTCTTTGGATTCCGCTTCAGAATTCCAGGTGGAAAAAAGCATAAATTCGATAATAATTGTGTTTTCTCTTTAAAATTCTTTATAATTGTTTCCAATGCTAAGAAAATTATTGAAATTGTTGTTTCTTCGCTTGAGCTGTGTGTGTGTCCATCATGGAAAAAAAAGAAGACTAGTTTTATTGAAAAAAATCAAACAGAAAACAATTCAGATTGTACGTCCTCTCCTGTTAAAATAAACTAAAAGTTGTTTTTAATATTTTTAATTTCTTTCTTTGCTCGTTTATTGAAAATGACTCAAGTTGTTTTTAAACGTCAACAAATTGAAGTGCCGCCCAACCTGTCTAGTGGTTAGCGTAACTGACTACGGATGGGGAGGACCTGGGTTCGAATCCCGGCTCGGGCATGGATGTACTTTCTCTTTCTCTCTCTGTGTTTCTTATCCTTTCCTCAGATGATGGATGAATGTGGCCTGTTTTATAAACTTGTTTGTGGTGGTGTGGCGTGGGTGATGCTACTCGTACCTCCGTGACTTGGTTCACAGGTGCCAACCGGGTAACGCTAAAATGAGTTGTAGTTTCCGGCCTTGTTGTGGCAAATGGGCTAATGTACTTACTTGCTCAATAATACCTGCCATTAGAAATAAAAATTGAAGTTGTTAAAATGTGGAATGTGTGAGAGAAAAAAGTAAGTTTCGGGACATTCCTTCCCATGATGGGATTAATTTTGACCGTGAAGGAAAGAAACCAAGACATAATTTTATATAATAAAATAAATGTGCAGAATGGTTACGAATGATTCATAGAGTTTTGTGCAAAACAACTTCACTTGAAAAATCATGAGTGATACACTGTACAAAAAATATAACAGAGTTAAAAAATTATGACTGATACATTATATAGGAAGGAGCACATTCATGTTTCTTACACATATAATAAATGTTCTTACACATATAATAAATGTTCAATGTGCTCTCTCCATGTTAAACAATAAGCTTCTAAGTTGTAGTCAAGTTCGATCGACACGCGTCTGAATATGTCTCTGCCAATACGCAGCAGTCATGCGATACTTGAGAAAAACCAGTGTTGTCGGCAATATAAACATTGACTTTCCCATGTCCCTAAGGAAATGCCCAGTTAAGAGCCGAATGGTTAGCGCGCGGTTCAATAGTTCAAGTGTTTGATGTCTCATTCGGAGATGGACGATTGTAGCGTTTCAGTATCCACTTTAAATGTAAGTTCCCCCTAATTAACTCTCGTGTGCAACAGATGGCGGAGGAAGGATAAATGTGAGTGCCACCTAAGTTGTCGGCAACGTGGAACACAAACATAATGAAAGAAATGACGATTTTTCAACCGATTAGTTGCCGTTCTTGCCTTTATTTCAGTCGCTCGGAAGTTCGATTCACATTTAAAGCGTGGATGTTTATATTGTTTCAG
Organism: Latrodectus geometricus; assembly: GCA_026290005.1. NCBI lineage: Eukaryota > Metazoa > Arthropoda > Arachnida > Araneae > Theridiidae > Latrodectus > Latrodectus geometricus. The sequence goes on from JAPDSC010113280.1 coordinate 20,318, forward strand.
AAAGCCACTTTAAACTACAATTTCTGTTCTAAACTCTCATGTGCAAAAAATGACTGTTGAGATATAAAAAAGTAACAAAACTTGAATCAGTTGATATGGACGGAAACATGGAATTGTCAAAGCTGACGTCATCAGGGCAACATGACGACAACAATATTGGCTTAAACATTCCTTCTCGTATCTGCAAAAAAATGCCAACAGGGCAATCAATTAGATGGCGCTGTGGCTTATGGTTCAACAATGCGTGAGATTGATTCACAAGTTGAGCATTTGAAGTGAATCGGAATCTGCTTCAATTTTTAAGCCTCCATCGTATTATCTTATACGTTGCAAAAATATACGCTTCGAGTTACAAACAAGCCAACTATTCTAAAAAATCAAAAACCACAATGTCTAAGGTTATGAAATCAT
>JAPDSC010113280.1:25728-42370 GCA_026290005.1 Latrodectus geometricus
AAAAAAGAGAGAGTAAAGGGGCGCGAGACGGACACGAGAGGGCGCAGCCATCCACTGTGCAGCAAAGCCCCAGTTTCAAGGTGATCCTGGGGCGCCCGCTTCACACCGTCTCGAAGAGTTCCCGTTCCCGAAAATGCCGCCCAAGCACGGGAAAAAGAAGATCAACCCCCGGACAGACAGCCGTGAGTGTTGCTCTTTCCTTCTCTCTTCTCCCAACCACTCGGACTGTCCCCTTTCTGCACTCCCCCTCTACCCCCGAGTGTCCTCTTCAAGTTCATGCACCCATCCCCCATTCTGTTTGGCATTTCCGAAACAACCCCCCTTTTTTCCGCTCGGGAAGGGAGCACCCCCTCTCGGACTGACCACGACGGTCAGTCAGTTGTCCATATGGACGGGAAGCCCAATGCTCCGGAAACTTCTTTCCCCCCACGGCAGAATCGGGACCGTTTGCTGTGAGAATCAAACTTTTAAAACTCTATTCTTGTAGCTTTATATTAACATGAAATTTCATTTCTTTGCTTGTTTTACTTTACTAGAACTGCTTCGAATGGGTAAAAGACTAAGATAACTTTTTATTTATATTATTTTGTTGAATTATGATTATCTCTCTGATTGAGAACAAAAATCTTAAACTTTATTACAGTTTCCATTTAAATACTTGCCTAGTGTATTACCTAAAATTAGGAATAATTATTCGCTTAAGAAAATTCATTAAAGATATATATATAACCTTTTGTTTGAATTACAATAATTTATTTCTTTGTTAAATTGTGATTTTTCCTTTTTTAATATACCACTTAAGATAGTTTTCATTATATTCCAATAATTTTTATTTGTAAGAATTTTAGTTTTAAAATAATTCAGAAATAACTAAAGGTATGTTTTTTTCATTTATTATGGTATTTATTCCTGTATTAGAAAAATTCCGTTTCTACATTTGATTCAAATTATAAATTATACATTCTAATTGTTTCTTCAATTCGGAAAACTCATGAAATTTTGAAGAATACAGTTAAAATTATTTAGCTTTTTTTTATTATCAAATTGTAACTATTTCCTCGTTTGAACTACATAACATTAAACTTCATTTAATTTACAATTATTTATTTTTTGTTAACCTGTTATTTCATAGTTTAGGAAAATTCAGAAATTATTCATTTAAAATATAATATATTATTTTCTGAGTTACGAAAATTCACATGCGTATAAAAGGTCACTTTTCATTGAAATTATAGTTTAATATTATATGAAATTGTAATTATTTCCTAAATAATAAAAATTCATGTTTGATAATTATCATTACGATTACTTATTGTTCATTAAATTACCATTCCATTCATTAGGAAAATTCAGAAATCACTAAATATTATCTATATAACCTATAACAATACATGATCATATAAATTTCTGTGTTAAAAATTATTTACTTATTAAATATAGATTTTAATTTAAATTATTATTATTAAATTAAATTGTGATCATTTTCTTTATTAAAAGAAGCTCATGAGCAACTAAATATGATTATCCTTCTTATTTAAATTGTTTTCAATTTTGTTGAATTGTGATTATTTTCTAGATTAGAGGATTTCAGAAACGTTAGAAATACTATTTCATTTAAATTATAATGATTTACTCAAAAGAGATTATTATCTGGATTTAAGGAAATCATAAGCTTATTATTAATTTGTGTTACAATTATTTATCATTATATTAATTTATAATTATTCTCTAGAATACGAAAATGCAAACAAATGTGGATTACTATTTGTTAAATTACAATTATTTATGTTCTTATTTTTCCTCCTGTAAAATAAAATAAAATAAAATAAAAAATTACATGAGAACTACTAAAATTATTCATATATATTTTAATGATTTATTATTATATTAAACTGAGAGGCTTCCTTGTATTATACAAATTCCTCAGCTTCTTAAATATCTTTTTCTTTTTAATTTCAATTATTTACTATCATAATTTTTATCTTCAAATAGATAAGTATTATGATAATAAATAAAAAACAAATTAATAAATAATTAGTACAATATTATCATATTTCTTATCATTTAATGATTACTTTTCATTTAAATCCCAATTCCTCATTATTTTCTTAAATTATATTTGTTTTCACGATAAAGAAAATTCCTAAGCTAAAGACAATAGGTTTTCAATTTTATTAGAATTATTCATTATTTTGCTCAATTTTATTTGCTTATATTCAGTAAGAAAATTTCATTATTTTCTAAAGACTGCCTTTAAATTTAAATTTTTTATTTTATATTATTATAATTATTATATATTATTATAATTATTTTCTGAAGTAGGAAAATTTGTAAGGTATTTAATATTATAATTTAAATTTCAATTAATCATTATTACTTTAAATTATTATTGTTTCCTTGAGTAGGAACCCTGATTACTTATTGAAGATTACTTCTGCCTGAAGTGTTAACGATTTAGAACTCTATTTTTTAATTAAATTTATTTTCACCGTTTTTTCCTTTTTTTTTTATCATGGTTTGAATATAAATTAAAACTTGATTTCTATTTTTCTATGAACATTCCTAATCTTACTAAAACATGGTTTGAAAAATTGAATATTTTATCAATATATTTTAACTCTACAGTTTTTGCTTATACATTTACAATGTACTAAGTATTTTACAATACTTGTAATGAATGCTTTCTAAGGCGTTCATTATTCTACAATTAAACAGTGGTAAATTAACAAAGATATTCGATAAATCTCTGTAATTAAATAGCATTTCCAATAATTTTGATTTCAAACATATCTTTAATTACTGCTGTTCATTTCTATTATTCTCATTCTTTTACGACTCCATTTATTAATAAATTTTGCAAACATTACAAATTATTTAAATGCTTATTATTAGGAGTATATATTTGGTTTAAATGAGAGATGATAAATATTTAAAAATTTAAATACTTTATTTCTTATCCTTTTGATATGATTAAAAAAAATTATAAGGATTAATGTAGCATAAAAATGTTCGTTTACGTAAGTGGCATTTCAATAAATGATAAAGATTATTTCTATTAATATTTAATTAATATAAAGATAATTTTAATTTTTATTGCAGATTTATTATAATTAAATAAAATTATGCTAATTTACTTAATAATTTACATTGCTATGGATCTGGCAAGATATTTCCTAAAAAAAAACTATATTTGAATAAACGTGAAATTATATGTATATATTAAAGATTAAGGCAGGTATGCGTATATAGTTTTAAACAGAAAAATAAAGTAAAAATTTCCTAGTATTTGGTGCATTTTTTATGACACCATATTTTAAAACGGCCTTATATTGAAAAGTCATCAACTTTTTTTTTTCACATTAGCATACTTAAATAGTTTGAAAAAATTTAAAAACTTAATTATGATAATTTTGAAAAAAATATAATGCAGATAATATTGGTTTTGAGAAAAATGAGTTTCAAATTTCAATTACAATTTTCATTTAAATGAATAATACATAAAATGATTAAAAATTCTTGTTTTGTAAAGTTACTTTTTAAATATTTTAAGCTAAATCGTGTGTTTGTTTTTATTTAAACAACTGCAAAAATTTTCGTAGGCAATTTACATGAATACAATATAAGTTACGTGTCGAAAGATTAAAATGATTTTACATCATACAAATTATATTTATGGTTTTGATTAGTTCAAAAACAAAAAGATGTTTATGGTTACTGAAAATAAGCTTTAAAAGTTTTTATTTAAATAATAATAAGTTATGTATGTGTAAATAACTAATTTATTTTCCCACATAAATACTTTAGATGAAATAAATTAAATAATTGTAATTTAAATATAAGAAAGTTAGAAGGATTTTATCTCACTCAAATAAGCAATAGTTTTTTTTTAGTTCAATAAAAAGAGATAGTAATTAATGTCAATAATTTTAAAAACAATTGTTTTATTAATATACAAAAATAATGAGGTTAAAACTATTGCTTTTAAAATTATTTACATTAATTACAATCTTCATGTTTTTCTCGTTATAATGCTGTTTACTTAAATAATTAGTTGATTTCTATGAAAAAATTTAAATTGAACACAAAAGCATTCAAATCTTTCATACTGAAATTTTTAAACGACATTATGTGGCTAAAATGTCTATCTTTTTGTTGTATTAGTGAAAATATGATAAATAAAGGAAAATTTTTAATAAAAGTTTGTTAAAATGAAAATAGAAATGCGATTTTCTCCATTTATTTAAAAATAATTTAAATTTGTTAAAAATGATTTTATTTTAATATGCAAAGTATCACTTAATAGTATTGCGTGTTGAATTATACTTATTATGCAAAAATATAAATATTGTTTACTTATTAAAAAGATTAAATGACTTTTGTCAAACAAATTTATATATTTTAATGATAAATATGCTATTTATATTACGAAAAATGAGCAACAACATAAAAATTTTACTAACATACCATAAACAGTTATGACTAGTAACTGTTTTCTGAATTAATAATGTGATAATAATGAATTAATAATTTAATAACTGACATAACAGTTTTATGAAGTAACATAATAGTTTTAAGAGAATTGTAGTACTATTAAAATGATTGCACGTCATTCAATTTATTTATTTTAGTTTATTTAATAAAAATTAAGAAAATAGGCCAAAAGGAAAATCTATATAAAGTAATTTACAAAATATTTTTATTCATCCCGAAATAGATTAATTGGTTCTTTATCTAGATAAATAACTAGGAAAACATTTAAATGAAATAAATAATATTCTATGATTGATGGTTTAAGGTTTAAAATGATTAAATCCTGTTCTATGAATTAAAATACTTTTAAAATAGAAATATAGAATTAATAAAAATCATATAATGCAATAAAGTAAGAAAATTTCGATTATATATATATTATTTAGATTTTATACATAGGAAAATATTAGTATTCTATGCATTGTTTTGAAGAATACTTTTTTTTGTAAACAACTATAACGCGGCTTGATTAGCTTAGACTGATTAATAGAAGATATTTTTTTCAAAATTAAATGATTTAAATCCTAAATTCAATTTTCAGAATTAAATTAAAGATTTATTTTTTATAAATGAGGGAAATAAAATTTAAATGTTTCATATATTTTCAGAGTTTGCAAATTCTACGGTTTTATTGTTTATTCACTTTGATATGTGACTATTCAATGTGTTTTGATTTAAAGAATATTTTACAATGACTAAAAGACAAGTACATCAGCAAAATAACTATATTTTATTTATTTAATCAATATAAGTTTTGTTTTTATCGTTTAGTTTTTGTAAACTGTTCAATTTACTGAACGATGGAAAGTATTAAATACTTTTATGATTATTCTTTTATTATTAAGAATGAATGAAACAATCTTTTGAATATTTTAACCAGTCTTTCCTATTTTATAGAATTGTATTGGAATATGTTTGATATTATATATGTTATAAATGTAATCATGTAATCTAGTTTATACTCACTTGTTGCTGTTAGATACTGTTTTGAATGGTTTTGAAATTGTTCTATGCAACAAAAAACATATGAAAAACATTATATTTAGCATTTTGTTAATTATGAAATATTTCACATTAATATAAATAACTTTACCTGAAGCTTTTAAATTGAAACCAATATATCTACGAAAGCCTCATGTGTTTCTGTCTCAAAACTAAATAAGGTTTTGACACTTGATCTAACACAGAAAAGCATGTGCTGAATTATATCCGAGTTGGTTAATCTTTTGTAAGGTCTAAGCCTTCTTGTGGAGAGGAAAATTTTTAGAGGCAACGCCAACTCACATGTCAACTCGTCACATGCAGTGCAGTTCAAAATTACTAGGTGGCTGGCTTTATTAATGAATGGGTTAAAACTATACTTTAGGGTGCCCTTTGGTGAACTTGGCGATTTGTTTGGCGCCATTCCTGTTCGCGATGATTACGGAACAAACAGGTATGGAGAGCAAAATATAATGAAATTTAAAAATAACGCAACGTCCTTTGTGGATTTTCAAAATTCTAAAAAAGATAAACCAATCAGAGCCTCGACTGAATCTAGGCCAATAAGAACACGATTCGGTTTTGCCCAACTTGGCGATCAATCACGATCACAACTTGCGAGAATCAAAGGGGCACCCTAAAGTACAGTCTAACCATGAATGGTTTAGCTCAGCTAAAATAAATTTAAAAAATGTATTGAAATTAGCTAAAATCATCAAAGCATTACAATTTTGTTATGTAATATTTAGGTTAGGCAACAGTAAGTTTGGTAAGGAATTTAATTCGCTTACATTTGCTTAAGCAATCATAAAAGTTTATTGACTGAAATTATATATGAATGAATATAAAAGAATAGGGAAAAAAAAAAAAAAAAAAAACGGCCAAAATAAATTATTGTCATTGGCAGCCCGGAGATAACCAAATTTAGTAAAATTTGTTGATTCTTTTTTTTCCGTCAACAAATGAATTCACCAAAAGTAATTAATTGCCAAATATAGGTTGAGGCAAAATCACAGGATCCATTTCGTGCTTGGCGCGATTTCCAATTTTCACGCCAAAGAATCGAATAAAAACAAATTACTTTCAGGTTTTTTCTCTTGTTGTTCTACAATGCGAAAGCTGTATGAATGTTGCATAGCAGTCTTCTATAATTAGGATGTCTGATACTTGATCAAATATAATTTAAATACTTAGTATCAAATACAATACTTAAAATCATCATGCTAATTTTTTTTTTGGTTTTATGATATAAATATACTTATTTATCAGGTTTTAAAATTTATGGTAAAGATTTACTGTACGGTCACTATTGACGACTTTTTCAAAAAGTCGCCAAAAATCCCTCCATTGGTCGGAATCTCTGGTCTGCGGTCGGATCTGATTGGTTGGAATTGGTTGGGTTTCCAAAAAATGTTATTTATCGCCGAATGTGAAAAATCGCGCCAATAGTGACCCTACAGTAAATCTCAGCCAAATTTATGACTATAATTCCCAAAATATACTTTTTAACTCAAAAATAATTATTTGTCGTATAAAAAGTTTGGTGTTGTTTTGTTTGTTTATTGTTGTTTTTGATGACACTTGGCAACGCCAAGCTCGCCCGTCAGAGACTAGGCGAATGAAGTCAGAGACAGCGTCTTCTGTTTTTTAATAGAGCATCCTCATACGAAGGTGGAAGTACGACTTTTGGCTCCGAGATGGCAGCATAATCTGAATCTTCCAATTTAGAGATTGAAACCAGTGAAGACCCAAAGCTTGGCTTCAACCACTCCCAGAGGTATTAATTTGTAATGGGAACATGGAGGACACTGCGACCCGACAGATTTTACGTGCCCAGTCAACTTTAGTGAACACGACAAAAATATTTCAAGTAACAATATGTTAAAATAAATCCCATTTGTATAAATAATAACCTTTTACAATCAGTTGGTTAGTGGGTCAGTGGGTCAGTCAGTGGGTTATTATTATGCTTATAAGTCGAAGATTAAATTATTACAAAAAAATAAAAATTGTTTTATTTAGCATTAAAATAGTCTTTCTTTGGGCTTGTAATTTATAACCTTTGAAACTGAAGTATTAGTAAATTGTCAAATTAATGCTTCAGTAAATTTAATAATTTGCGTGCGAATTTTAAAAATTATTTCACATTTTTCATAATCTATATTTTTAATATTTGTACATTAACCTCTAAAGACATTCATAAGCATAATATTTCTGGAAATATATGGTCTCATAAATTTTTTTCTTTACATTGTCGTAGTATATATATATATATATATATATAAATAGAATAGCCACTAAAACTATTATTGTCAAGTTAAACTTTATTGTTTCGCTGTTAGGAAAAATTATTTAACTTTACAATTATTTTCGGAAGTACTTTTGGAGATCTCCCCTTGTGGCCTAGTAGTAGTTTATCGTTTTTCGGAACCTAGGGCTACAAGTTCGATCCTAACCACTGCTGAACAATAGGGAATGGGGGATGTGCTGCTTGGGGTGCTTGCAATCATGAATTCGTAATAATTTATTACTATAATTTTTGTAAGTTGAAGGAAGATAAATGTTTATTCAATGGAAATTACGAAATGACGTGACAACAAAATTAGGGCAATGCATGCATTTGATAAGATCTAAGATTCTATTTAGTATGAAAACTCTCATACTTAAATAATGTTTTTTGTAATATAGATTGATAATTTTGTCGGTCAAACAAGAATCCAAAGCAGGAATCGGATTTTTTTTTTAATTTATAATTTTATTATTAATATCAGAAGTTATTTGTTAAATTTTATCAGTATTATCAGTATTAACCATAACGATTTCATTTACTAATCAAAATTTTTTATAAATTGCAGTTTTTTTATGATAGTTTTAACGTGCTGGTATTTATTTAAGTCATTCAAAGTGGAATATTACTGTGGACAACATTTTAAATTAACTAGACAGTTTTTTGAAAATAACATTAACCTGTTATTTCCTTTTTGTAAAAATATTAACATGTGATTTACTTAGTAACAATATAAATCTGTTTATTTGCTAACAATATTAACCTGTGATTAATTTGGTATTAATGTTAACCTGTGATTTACTTGACCTACTAATGAAAATAAACTTCTTATCATTCACCAAAATAGCTATGCATTCTAATGTTATAATTTAAATTATTTAAAATCATACACTACTGGCCTTTAAAATTGCTACACCAAGAAGGCGACATGCTACAGACGTGAAATTTATACGAAAGGAAGAAGGTGCTGTGATATGCAAATGATTAGCTTTTCAGCGCATTCAGACAAGGCAGCCCCAGTAGCGACACATACATTCTGTTTAAATAAGGAAATTGTTCAGCCGCTTCCTCATACACAAATTGCATTTGAACGTTGTTGCCTGGTGAAAAGTTGTTGTGATGCCTCGTGTAAGAAGGAGATATACGTACCAGCACGTTTCTGACTTTGATAAAGGTCGAATTGTAGCGTACCGGGATTGCGGTTTATCTTATCGCAGTATTGCTGCTCGTGTCGGTCAAGATCCAATGACTGTTAGCAGAATATGGAATCAATGGGTTCAGGGCGGTAATACGGAACGCCATGCGGGATCTCAACGGCCACTTATCACTAGCAGCCGAGAAGACAGGCATATTATCCGCATGGCCGTAATGGATCGTGCAACCACGTCACGAGCCGTGAGTCAAAAAACGAGGTCGTTTGGAAGACAACAAGTGTCTGCACGAACAGTTCGACAACGTTTGCAGCAGCATGGACTCTCAGCTCGGAGACCATGGCTGCGGCTTCCCTTGACGCTACGTTATAGACAAGAGCGCCTTCAATGGTGTGATCAACGACGAACCTGGGCGCACGAATGGCGAGACGTCATCTTTTTAGATGAATCCAGGTTCTGTGTACAGCATCATGATGGTCGCATCCGTGTTTGGCGGCATCGTGGTGAACGCACACTGGCAGCGTGCATTCGTCATCGTCATACTGGCCCATCACCTGGCGTGATGGTATGGGGTGCCATTGGATACACGTCTCGGTTATCTCTTGTTCGCATTGACGGTGCTTTGAATAGTGCACGCTACATTTCTGGTGTGTTACGACCCGCGGCTCTACCCTTTATTCGAGCCCTGCGAAACCCTACGTTTCAGCAGGATAATGCCCGACCGCATGTTGCCGGTATTGTACGGACCTTCCTTGATACGGAACATGTTCGGCTGTTGCCCTGGCCAGCCCGTTCTCCAGATCTTTCACCAATAGAAAACGTCTGGTCAATGTTTGCCGAGCGACTGGCTCGTCACCAAACGGCAGTCACTAACGGTTGATGAACTGTGGCATCGTGTTGAAGCTGCATGGGCATCTGTACCTGTACATGCTATCCAATCTCTGTTTGACCCAATGCCCAAACGTATAACTGCTGTTATTATTGCCAGAGGTGGTTGTTCTGGGTACTGATTTCTCAGGATCTATCCAGCCAAATTTTTTGAAAATTCAATCACTTGTTATTTCTAGTATAATATATTTGTCCAAGAAATATCATTTTGTTATCTGCATTTCTTCCTGGTGTAGCAATTTTAATGGCCAGTAGTGTATATTCAGTATTGAAGCCATGCGATAATAAATAACATGTTTATGATAAATTAAAAAAAATATCCTTTATTTGACATTAGAATTTGATATTAAAAAAAATTAAAAAATAAGATTTAAGAATGTATGCAAATTGTTCGAAGACTTAAATGCGATACTTTATTTAGAACTACCTCGAAAACGTTAAAAAAAAAAGTAATTAAATTTATAATTTCAAGTTTTTCAAAGAATAAAGAGATTTTTCTCTTTGTGTTCTCCGACAATTCCTTTATTTTTTTCATTATTATTATTATTATTTTTTTTTTTAGTAAGTTTCAGGACTTTATTTGAATTTAGTATTTTTAAGCAGGAAGAATCTAGACAGTAAAGCAGAAATATATCTCAAATGTGAAATAAAGCAGCAAAGTTAAAAATAAAATAAAAAGAGTTTAATCTGGATAATTTTTTAGATGCATTTTTTCTCGCATTGTTACTTCTGAATGTATTTCTACACTTCTATTCATTATAATTATTACAATATTTATTTGACATCTTTTATACACGAAATTTACATAAAAGGAAGGCGCTAAGGATTAGTTTTTCAAAGCATTCTTGTAAAACAGTTAGTCGTAGAGATACATACAAAGTACTCAAGGGAAGAAATTGCACTGTAGATTTTCCATGCAGTATTGCTTTCCTATGAAAAGTTGTTGTGATACCAAGTGTAAGAAGGAGAAATGCTTACCACCTCCTTCTGACATTGATAGATTGAATTTGAATTGCATCTTACTGAAATTGCAATGTCAAAATCCCATACTATCATCAGAGTATGAAATCTTTGAGGTTTCTGAGATCATGCTGGCTCAGAATTTCAACAATCCACTATCTCTATCAGCCGAGAAAGCAGACATGGTACCATGTCTTTCACGCATCATTCAGACTTGTCACGTCCCTTCTTGAAATGGGGTCGTTAGAAACACAACAATCACCAACACGAACAACTCGATAACATTTTCAACAATATGAGCTGCTATTGAGGTTTTGGAACACTTAATGCTACATCACAAATAGAAATAGCTTCATTAACGATCTTGCTTCGGATAGTAAAACCTTAGAGTCTATGCTCTGGATCTATAAGCAGATAGACATCACAGAGTCAATTAATTACATAGAAATTAATTCACACTGAAATTTGTTATATAAGTCGAAACTAGAAATATACTGGTGGCTTTCAAGCTTACACTGTGCTTCCATTGTTTACATCTTTATAAGAGCAAGTTTCTTGTATTCGAAACTTTCAAAAATTTTCTTTGGAAGGATATTAAGATACTTAAAAATTTCAAGGTTTTTTTTAACATTACGGACCTGAGTGGCATTGAAGATCGAAATAAAGTGATGTTCTTCAAAAAGTAAAAAAATTCTGTCGCTCTTCTCTCCAAAAAATATATCGCCAAATGTTATGATTTAAATCCGAATATTACAATTTTCCTTAAATTGTTCACCCCGGTTCAGGAATTTCGTAAACTCAAGTTTTTATATTTGTAACTTTTGGAGCAATCAACTTTTAAATTTATGATTAAGTTTTTGTAACATGCCGCTTTAAAAGATGAAATTTGATTAAAACATAAAGAGATCATCAGTCTGTTTATTTCACGAGGATATAAGTTAAGTGCCTTGCTTTCCACCTAATGTTTAAAAAAAATGAATAAAACATTTGGCATACTTTTTGACAAAAATATTGAAGAGAGTAATATGTAAATACGAAAAAAAAATTTGGTATAAATAATTATAGAAAATACTATCATAAAACAACAGATTTGTATTTTATTAACTGAATATTAATTTTTCCACCTTTAAATAACTAACAAATTTATTCTTTATGTCTTTCTCGGTTTTAAAACTGTTAAGAAACATTTTTATGACATGGTCAAAAACTATAAAGATTTTCATTAACAATTTTCGTATCTTTTGTTACGGCATCCCTTTTATTTATCTTTCCTAAGTGATCATTAGTCCGGTGACATGGTTACCATAAATGTGATACTTGTAAAGAATAGAAAAAAAAAAACCCATACATATCATACCATTTTCCTCTCAAGTGTATTGAAAAACCCACACATAAATAATTGTTACATTCCTAAAATTAAATTAAAGTTACATTAACTATTGTTTCAATCATTTGAATAGGTTGCCTTAATTTTTTAAATAAACTTTAATTGAAAAAGAATTCTGTTATTTATATAAATAAATGTTAATATTAAATGAAATAAAATAGTGAATAGCGTTTGATATTTTTCATTTGTTATCTTTGAAAGAAACTATAAAATAAAAATGTAAGTTAATCAAATAGAAGCAAATTACTTTGGAAAAAGAAAAACATTTTTCACACAAACTAGCTCTTTGTGAATAAAAAATATAAATTTGTGTTTCAATTTTTTCTGTTGATTGATCAATAAAAATACATCCAAATAATTACCCATTTGGTAGTTTATATTCAGAAAGAGTTAAATTTTAATTGAGCTCTTTAGTTTGATTACATGTATAAAAAGATTCAAAAGCTTTAATCTTACCGAGAAAATACACTCAAAAACAAAAAATAAGAATAAATTTTTACCAGATGACGCTGTATTGTCTCATCATATCATACCGAGTAGTTTGTTTTTGTGCACCAAGAAAAAAAAAAATTTGAAAATAAAATCTATGTGTTTGTTTTTGTAACTTATTGTATTTTTTAAAAATATTTTAAGCAATACATTTAGTTTTTTTAGTACTCAGTTTATTTAAGATAATTTTGCGTTTTGTGATACATATAACACAAAAGTGATATCTTTAAGGGATTACAAATTTTGTGAAGTTCTTAAAGGAAATTCTGAAACGTATATTTTGACTGCTATATTACTTCGATATTGATTAATTTCGTTTCTCATTGATTTTGCTTCCACTTCAAATAAATGTCAATTATTCGGAACTCATTTCTTAAATGGAAGGCCATTTGTTTATAGAGAAAAATAGATATCACGTGACATGTGATGTTACATGAATTAGATTCTTAGCATTCATGAAATCGACAAATCATTTATATTTTATATACATATAAAGTACATGCGCTATTTCTGCGTTATTATGTATAAAAAATAATATTTATCTTTTTTTTTAACATTTATTCATAGTTTTGTTACATTTTATAGTATTTTTATTGAATGGAATAAATTAGTTTTAAGGAAGTAATATCTTATTGCATGCATATATATATATATATATATATATATATATATATATATATATATATATTTCAATTATAAGTTAAATAGTAAATATTAAGTTACAGAGTTTTTAAAATCAAAAAATAAAATATCATATTATTTTAATCTAAAATATTAAAGTTCAAATTTGTTGTTAAATTTTCGTTCAGATATTTTTCAGTCTTGCAAATTTAATTTGTTAGCTCTAGGCAACTTTATTATTTGCTTTAACATTTATAAAGCAATTTAATTTAGAATACAATATTTATTTTGGAAAATAAAAATAATTTTCTTACGCAAATGAAAAAGCTTTACTTTTTTAAACGATAAATAAAAGATTGTTTTTATAATAATTATGAAGATAGATTTTCAAGACAGTGATAAAAGAAGTAATATTTAGCAACATTTAAAACAGAACAATGTAATTCATAAAAAATGGAAATATGAACTTATATTTGCCATTCGTAAGTGAATTAGGAATTTTCTTTGAAGCAAATCATTCACTGAAGAACAAAATTTGATGTCTGGCAAATGGTTTTCTTTTTGATTGGTTAGACAAAATAAAACATCGTTTGTTTATGCAAAAAATAATAAAGCTCACTAGTTTCTGCATCTTCTTATATTTAATTATGGAAGTTTGTTTGAATAAGAATGGATTCAACAAAGATTCAGATATAATAAATGAAAAATTAAGAAGATTAGATTTTTTTACATCGATTCATTTATTTTAATTGCATTCATTGTATCATAGAAAAATTAATTAATTATATCTCCAGTTTCTAATTCATTATTCTTTTTGTTATATAGATTAATTAGCTTAAAATTAACATGTAATTGTATGGAAATATTTAGGCATGTATTATTTAAAAATAAACTACGATTTTTTAATTATGTTTTTCAGCCTAATTTAAATAAAACCGTTTTTATTTTTTAAAATGCTTTTTTTTGTCCCTGTGTTCCAGTAACTAATTGATGTAATAAATAACAATACTTTCATTATACTACAAGTTATTGTAGTAACTAATAATTATAACATAAAACAATAATTAACTTGGGTGTTATCTAAAATATTCAAATGCTAATTTAATATGCATCGTAAAGAAATGGTTAATATCTTCTTTTCTTCTGCAAATCTTAACGTTGAATATCGCCACTAGTCATGAAGCCGGAATATCAACTGAAACCGTATTTGACTAATCATTAATTTTAAAAGTTAATATTTATTAAAAAAAAAGAGAAAATTATAAACTAGAAATTTATCAATAAAGGAAAAGTATTTGGTGCTTTTTTTGTCATCAGATTCAATGCCAATATTGAATTAAAATCACAAAGAAGTTCGTATGACATTTTCTATTTTCTTCATGCATAATACAATTTAATACAGATACAAGTTTAAAGTCACCAAAATTGGCGCCAAAAAACACTATTTTTGGCCAACAAAGGAATATAAATATAGAGTTGTTGCTGATAAACAATTTGTGTTTCTTTAAATAAGAATTTTTTCCAATAAATATTTTTCTGTTTTCACAAAACAAAATGGCAAATATTTGGCATCTATCTATTACAGAATAAAATGACATTGTTTTAGACACCACTATAATGTTCTTCTTTCTAGGTTTTTCATTTAAAAGGGTTCTTTTATTGTCATCAAAATAATGAATTTAAAGTTCTCTTCTTTTTCTATGTGAAACGATAGAAAGAACATCCGAACCAAACAGTTACCGATTATAGTGGAAAGAAATGTTACAATAGGATATTCTCGTTAAATATGCTGTGGTCGCATTGTCCTCCAGGTGAAATGCTACCTCTGGGGCTTGAAGGTCAAGTATTCAGTGTCTTCTGCTAGGTTCCTGCTTTTAAATGATGTAGACTGCTTCCATAACTGGTAGAGCCCAACTCAGGGCTAGTTACATTGAAGTATTTTGGTGCAACAACAACAGGAAAATCTCCTGGTAGACATTTTACTTATGTACCGTATAGTTTTTTGGAAAATAAATTTCGCTAGAGTTTTATCGCAAACATAAAAACTACAAATATTTTTTCAATTATCTTTATACTTTGTATGCTGACCGCAGAAACTGGGAATTTGGTAAACATCCCGACAACAGAAAAATACAAATATACTTATCATTACCTAAAAAGGAAATTCACGAAAACCACAGAAATGAAGAATTTCTGGAACTGAATAAATGGCGCTAAGACTTTTGTAGGGGACTTTTTCTCGTCCCTTCTCCCCCACCCGTCCACATGAGGGTTATTTCCCTCAAATTCAATAAGATGTCAGGGATGGGAATTGTTTCACAGTTTTCTTTTACTTTGGACAACCTCCCAAATGGACGGAAAGCATCCCGGAGTTTAATGGAAGGAGCACCCCCTCAGGCGTCTCTCACCTTTACAGCAAAAAACCCCGCGGGCAGAAAAGGAAGATAAAAATGGAGAGAGACAACATTCGGCAAAAATCGTTTGCTGCAGGAAGCGTTTATTTGCCGGATCGAACGGAGCCGGACTCTCCGAAGCGTATCCGTTCGATGGACGCTCCATTTAGCCCTGACGTCGACTGCACTGGCGAAAAAGGTATTACTTTATGCAGAGGGTCATCATTTCTTCCTCCCCCCCCTGGAGCACCCCTTCCACTTGGTCGGAAATAATCGAAAGGGAAAAACGAGAGCAGGAGAAATAACAGATGAGAGATAAGATAACTCGAACGATTTGGAAAGTGGGGAGAGACAAAAATACAATGTGTTTCATTTTTTAAAAGTTTTTGACTTTATTTTGGTATGAAAAATTGTTTAATCAATTGCTCGGTTTTTCCTTTTGAAGTCCAATTTTGTTATTAACATATTTCTTTCAGGCTGTATATGGACATATTTTAATGTTTTATTGAATCGCTCTAGGATTTCCAGTTTATTGAACTGTGGTATGGTCAGTAGAAAGATTTTGGTTTTTATCAAATGATTTGATCCTGTGGATAATGTCGTGTAGCTCAAATACGCAGGCAAGCTTCGAAATCTGTGTACTCCAATCAATCAATAAATTCAATGCACTTCAATTACTGTCGTGTCTGGGGGAAATTTTGAATAATGGTGACAAGAAGCAATGTCAGCTTAAGTTAAGTGTATACTGACAGTTGACAAGTGAAACTATTCCAAAAAAGCTCATGGTTTTGAACCTCGGTCAAGTGACAAGGTAGATGCGTATGCTAATGTTCACCTTTTCACCCAGCCGTTTCAATTGAAAGACATTGGGAGTTTTCAAAGTACATTGGCTCCATCATTTTTCTTCGGCTGGGTCTAATATCAAACCCGCTACCTTCTTGCACCACTCTTCTAA
>JAPDSC010113322.1:0-35810 GCA_026290005.1 Latrodectus geometricus
CTTTTCTGAGACTAGCTTGGCCGGTACTTTTTTCATTCGTCTTTCGGAATAATTTCTTTTCTGAAAACGATTTTTTTTCTCTTCGAATAAGAACAGTAATGTTGGGTTTGTTCTAAAGAAAATACTACATATATATTTTAAGTTATTTTTTTTTCTTATGGCGCGATTACGCAAGTTCCTTTTTTTTTTTTTTTAGAAAGACGTATTGTATTCCGGATCCACAATTAACAGTTTCGATTTCGATGAAGAAAACGATTTCTCGGAAAAATGGGTCGCAGACCTTGAAAGTCCTGAACAGTAAGTTCGGTATGTACGTATGCATTACCATTTTCGTTCATCGGTTATCTTTTGCTGTTGCCAGGGGATAATGTGTAATTTCGTATTCGATTCTTTTTCTAATGCTTTGTGGATGGGAATATTAAATTTGCATTAACTGCTTGAACTAAGTTGATAAGCATCTAACATCTGTCGTGTTATTTCCACGAAGTATACAATTACTGGATTTATATATTTTTTATTTATAGATTTTGACTACTTAATAAAATACAACTCTGCTTTAATATAAAATGATATTTTTTTATTCAATAGCATTGTGTTTCTGTTTCCATATGACACAACTGAAGTCTAGATGTCATTTGTAAGAAAATTGTACTTGTTTCAAAAATACAACAGTCTGAAGTACATCATTAGGAGAGAAATAATAGCTTATGAAATTACAAACTATTGAAATTAACTATAATTTAATTTTAGTTTCAAAAAATATATTCTGGCAACTAGTAAGTTCTCCAAAAGGTATGACATCTATCGGTAAATCAATTAATTACAACTGAAGTCGTATTAGTCGCAAAATTTATTTCATTATGTATGTTGAATTACATGAGATTCAATTTAATGAAATTATATTTACAAATTATATTGCAGTTTTAACGTCAAGAAAGTATCATACAGGCAAACATAAATTCTGTATAGTAAATTCTATGACATTTATTGACGAGAAAATTAATTCGATTCGGAATCCACCACCTCGTTGAATTCGGTTCAATGTACGTGAATAAATTATTTGGATAAAATGTCATTCACACACACAATTATTTATGGTGTACAATTTTCAATTCGCACGCACAATATTTTTATATATTATAACAATGGCTCATGATTTATAAATAATTTTAATTTTTTTAGTTTTTTTTTTCATTTTTCAAATAAAAAAGCATGATAAGATCGAAAAGATTTCAGATTAGAACATATTTCACACCTATCCAAATGGTCTATAGGTCATCAAATTTATTCATTTCAATAAGGCAACTAAATAAAGCGAATGTGCTATAATATCGTAGCATTTCCATTTCCAAATTATCTTAATAATTGTAAAGTTATCAAAAAGATTTTTAATATGCAATAAAATTGATGTGTTAAATAGAATGTGTGTCATTAAATTATGATGCATCGAAACAAATTGTTGAAAACGCATTTTCATTTAATAATGGATGATATTAGTTTGGGGAAAAAGTTATCCATTATTTTTCGGTAGACGTCTGTAGTGATCGCTATCTCGTGAGGTATCTATCAAACAATTTCAAATTTATGCTCGTTGGAAAGGTGACATTTGACACTAAAATATTCTCTTGCGGTTTTTTGTTTGATTAATTCAGTTACGAGTACAAGGTTTTAAAAATAGAAGACAACAAACAGAAAATTCGATACATTTTAGTTTTTCTTTTATAATAGCGAAAATGCTAACCAGGTGGTTAAAATTGTGAAAGGTGTTTATCGTCCTATATATGATTGTAACAACCAGTTACGCACAATTTTGGTTTCGTCGATTCCGTTTGGGTATTTGGATGCTAAAGATGCACCTCGCATGGATACAACATCGTCGAGAATGTCTATAAAATATCAAAAATTATTGAAGTTAACCTCATGTCAACAGTCGTAGCTTCACTTAAGACCTAAAAATCTACATGAAAACTGTTTTGAACCTGTTTTACAAAGCGAATCCGAAAGAAGTTACCAAAATTCACGTAAAAATAATGGATTTCTTTTTCCCCAAACTAATATTTGTTTGAGATGAAGGTTAATTAGCTATGGAGAAATGTATACTTCAGCATTTTTTACGAATTTAATTCTCTTTATATAAATTCATTGCCTCACACAACAATAATCAAGTGCAGTTTACATTATTTTCATTTAGATAGGCACAGATATGTTTAAAATTAAAAAAATGTACGTTTTTAAAAAAATATTAAAAAAGTCGCATCTTTTTAATTTCAATATAATTACGCACCTTTATTCGTTACTTTTTAATACATGTAATAGTATAATATATATATATATTGAAAGCATTTAATAAATAAATAGGAAAATTTATGAAAAAAAAAACATAACAGAGTTTAGTTTGTTTTTATATATGCTACTTCTTTTCGATGTCACTTTTCTCATTTGAAATATTTCTCAAATGATTTGACTATTAATTTCTAGGTTTCTTAAACTTTTAATTTTTTTTCAACAGTTAGTTAATTAAAAGGTGTCATTTTAATGAAAAATTCTGCATCTATTTTAAAATTTTGTGTTTCCATTAAATTAGCAGGCGTTTGTATCTATAACTCTCGATTTATTCTATGTTATTTGCAATATTATGTTAAATACTTGGGAATCTCCATTCATATAATCACAAACATGAAAGCGACCATAAGGGAAAGGAAATCAACGTCATTCGATCTCGGCTGTTGGATTCGATAAGAAAACGAGCGAAATGGTGATGGTGCGACACATATTAGATCTAGTAGAACCATTGTCACTGTTGCATACTAGGAATTGAGTGCATTCGTTTCTTCTTAATTTTTTGAGATTATTGCTACAAAATAGAATGATACAAACTTTCGAATATTTTTAATGTATATTTTTTTCTCAAAAGCGAGTTTATTTTAGAATATTAAAAATATGCTTAATTGCCATGTTATGTAGGAAATATACTAAAATATTTCGTTCTTTTTCAGACAAAGAATATTTGTTATTTGAAGTAACTAAAATCTTTTTAAAGATATTTCTTACCTTAGTTTAAAAGAGCGTTTTTATGGTTTTGCAAAACATTAGATGATGTATATGATGATAGAATTTTAAAAAATTAATTTAAAACAGTTATGGATTAATTGAAGGTGTTTGGTAGACATATTTTGTAATGTGCTCTTTTAATTAAAATAAAGAATTGAAAATCAAGGGTTTAAGAAGAATTTTTTATTGTATACTTATACATTTTCTTAGTTAAGAATATAAGTTATTTTCTTGATTAAGTTTTCCTGGATTTTGCTCCGAATTCACGTATTGCAAAGGATTAAATCCAAAAAATACTCACAGTATAGCTCAGCATTACCACTAGGTTATGGTAAGACAACATAGACACCGTGTTTACTAACAATTTTTCAACTTGATAGGAGAATACGTGGTTGAAGGATAAAGTACAATTTTCGAGCTTGATGGGTACAGTTGATGGGTTATTGTTAACTATAATTATTCCAGATATTTTTAAATCTTGAATTTCATCAGAAAGTCTTGGAAAAAATTTGACACTCTGTTAAAATAAATGATAGAAAAGAATATTTAGCACGTAATAAAAGCATTTATTTAAGAGTTATAATTTAACAACATTTTAGTTCGCATTGATTTTTTTTATTTCTAATGGCGGGCACCCTTGAGGAAGTACGTACGTACATTAGCCCATTAGCCGCAACAAGGCCGGAAACTGTTACTCATTTTATCGTAACCCGGTGGGCACCTGTGAACCAAGTCACGGAGGTACGAGTAGCAACGCCCACGCCACACTACCACAAACCCGTTTATAGGGCGGGCCATATTCATCCATCATCTGAGGAAAGGACAAGAAACACAGAGAGAGAGAGAGAAATTACATCCATGCCCGAGACGGGATTCGAACCCAGGTCCTCCCCATCTGTAGTCAGTTACGCTAACCACTAGACAGGTTGAATGGCGCATTGATTTTTAAAAAACTGACTTTTTCTGAAATTGATGAAAAGGTGAATTTTGCAACCTTAAACTGCTTGCATAAATTTAAAAGTGAGATAAAAGTACTTATATTCAAAAAGGAAGAAAATTATTTCCTAGTTTAAATATTTCTATTTTGTTTAAATTTTGATTCTGTGTTACACTCACTTCCTTTTCAGGAGCACAATTTTATAAGATTACTCATTTTATGTGCCAATATATAAACCTATTTGATGCATAGTTTTCTCAGGTTAAAAGCTGTTTTTGATTTTTAAGCAAATGTTTCAGACTTTATTTAGCAGTAATTCTTCCTTCATTTAATAATGTTTTGAATGAGCAATTCAAGATAATAAAATTATATATCGTGAAATAAATTATACATACATTTTTGATTGGTTTATTTTTTAAAGCAATTTAATATTAAAAATACATTCGCAGATTCTTTCCAGATAATTTTTTAAAATTAGTATTAATTATAATTAAATATTTTTAAATTATGATGTAAGTAATTCCAAAGGAAACAATCAGGTAATTTTAAGTTTATTTTTATTTTTTATTTTAAAGACTAATATTGGTTTATAAACTTGTTTCAATTTTTCAGATCGAGAAAAATACATCTTACTCACAATACACTATAAGATTAAAAATACATACTTAATTTTATTCTCTCTTACTAAAATCTCCATTTTGGCAAGAGTTTTTGAAAAGCATTTTTTGATACTCAATCATCTATTGTAAGTGCAGTAAATAACTCCAGAAAAAATGGATGAATTAATCAAACCCTTATGCATGATTTCGTAACTTTTATGTATGTCTAACATAATTTAAAAATAGAAAGCGCGCAATTTGATTTTTTTTTTTTTTTGATTTAATAAAATTGAAAAAAGTTTTTTCCTTACAGTTGTCTATTTGTATCAAACTAATCAAAATTTTATTCTTAACATTTCACATAAAATTTAATTTATTTAGCATTCCTGCATTCTCATTAATTTTGTTTTTATAATTTATTTTTATTTTTTATCTTTTTAATTATATTTTACATACCTTTTCCTTTAAAAAATAATATACTTCAGGAATTTCTGCACATATAATTAATAATTTCAATATATTTAGTCAAAAATATTGTGAAAAAGAAAACACTGAAATCTTGAATTTAAAAAGAATTTGAATATGATTCTTATTTTTACATTACAAAAAAGTTTTGGTAAATTGAACTTGTAAATCAATTGAAATCGTAATGTTTTATCAGATAAAACTATAACGTTCATAATGAAGATTTTTTAAGAAAATTATAAAAAATGTTCAAAAGTTTATATATTTATAACAAATATCGATTTATATAATTTGCAGTTTTATTTGATAATGAAATAATGGCTTTTTGATACAATGCTTACTTCATATAGGAAAAATACAAATTTTAAAAATTTTGTCAGAAAGTAAATTACAAGAATTAATCTAAAAAGATTGTTTTTATCTCTTAGATATTGGATAAGAACATCGTTTTGATACACACCTGACAAATAGAGACATAACTTCTGTTTTGATAAGAATATGTGAAATGATAATTATTAATTAAAATATTTTGGAAAATATTTAGTTATTAACACATACATCAAATCAACATATACATAAATGACATATACTCTATATATAATAATATACTCTGTTATTAGTTTTAATTATTTTATAAATTAAAATAATTATTAACTAAAACTACATATACGACTATTTTATGATCATACAAAATCAAAATATTAACTAACAATGAAGAATAAATTTCTGAAAACATCTATTTTCAATTACATAGCTATTCATTTATAATAACATAGCTGAACGCTTTAAGATATTTTTTTAAATCTTTGGATTTTTCAAGATCCATCATTATGTTATGAATTCGTTGATTCATTTTAATATTTTTTCATTTCATTCTAGAATGCCCCAATTCATTTGATTTCAAATTAAATACTTTTTTTTAAAGTTCTTCTTTGTATTTAATTAGTATTAATACATTTGGTTGTTCCCTTCAAATTATTTTGTTTAGTTTTGAATTCCTTCGGCAGAATTATTTGTTCTGTGTCCGTTGATCATTCACTGTCCACACTAATTTTTGGAAAGTTATCATTATCTAACCACTGTTCAATGAAATAATCTTTAAATGTAGTTAACTTTTCAGTGAGAAAATAGTTTTCAGTTATATTATTGACCAAGCTTCATCCACATATTGAAGAGGAAGTAAAGAAAAAGCCGCACACTTCTTTTTATAATATTTCTATATAATCTGTATAACAGATTCTATATAATCTGTAGCACACCCATTTCCTGAATTAATTAAATGGATACGCTAATTAAATGGAAGTTACAACTGGAAATTTTTTCACAATTTTTTTATTGTTGCAAATTTAAAATCCAATTTTACAAATTTTGAATTCTATTCTGGAAATACCTCCAATTCTTTAAATAAAACACTATACTTGCCTTTTCGCTAATTAGGCAATAAAATAAAAATTACCGGATAAATATTTGTTTGAGTTTCCATACTGTTCCAATCAAGATATACTGCATGCAGCTGAGTGAATTGTTTTGGACAATTCTTAATATTCCATCGAAAAAGACACTTCTTGTTCTAAAAGATTGTTCCCATCTTCAACAGCAAAAATAAGGATTCTTTCTCAGTGATAATTCAAAACGTCTATACGAAGAAAACTTTCCACATTGATAACTTGGTGATATTTTCATGGAAAACAATATCCGAGCTGTTAATATGATTTTCAATTGTTCCCAGTGGTTTCCTTCTTTCTTTGCAGAGAAATGTTTTTGCATTTTCATAAATGGGTGTACTTGTCACAAGATAAAGTCCTTCCGAATAAATTTTACAGATATTTCCTCTTGAAATATTTTAAGAACAGGAACTAGGATATCTTCTCGGGCTCTTGATTTTGCATTTTTCAATTGTTCATTTCAATTTGATTTTTGCTTCACCTAGAACATACGAATGATTCGTATTATTTATGAAATGATGTTGCATTTAAAAACAGACAAATATGTAAAGTAAATTATTAATAATTATTTTTACATATTTATAAGTAAGTTTTGATTTTATCGTTTTTCTTTCGCTTTGCTAAAAAGATTATACATGAATTTTTAATTACAAAAATTTTAAATAATAGTGAGAATTCGAAATACGCCAAAAATGTAGGAAACAATATTTTTGTTAACTGCAGCATTTTTGCTGTAACATAACCAAACGTTTTATATATATGGGCTTTTCTTCATTCTTTAGAAATACGTGGAGGTAAATTCCATAAGGTCTTTGTATAATTAACGTTCGATCTTGAGGTTAAACTGTTAAAAATATTATTTTATTTTTGTACTAAGAAGTTGTGTAAGCGTGTTGATTTTCCTTTCTCTATTATGCCACACCTAAAAACCAAAAAATTTTCAACTAAGGCGTTTCTAAACGATAGCAGTTCCAATTGGTTATCAAAATTGATGATAAGTTTAAAGAATCTAAATTTTGAGAGCATAAAAAACGTACCTCTAATATTTATTTAAATACGTCTGAAGATTCATATCTAGAAAATTTAAGTGACGTCTTAATTCATCAAAAAAATCAAATTATTGTTTTTCGTATGGCTATTCTAGAATTTTGTATGTGTATATGTATTTGTACTTAATATATAATGAACCGAATTTTATTATACGAGTGCATTGATTATATCTACGGTTTTTATCTCTAAACAAAATAGGGCAGTGTATATGCTGATTTTGATTTAACACATCAAATTTCATTGTAATCAACAGCTCAAATTGTCAATGATATTTTATATACCTGCTGCGGTTACTCAATTCAATGTCATAAAATTGAGATCATGATTTCTATTGTTATTTCAAATGTAGTGTTTAATTTCGTATTTTATAGGAATGGAAACTTTTACTTTTTAAAAGAAAATTTATATACTCTAAAAAATCAAGCAATATTTAAAGCATGGAAAATAAAGAGAATTTTCTAAAAATTTCGTCTTCATTGATTAATAACAAATTTTTCTAGAAAAAAAAAATCGAAATTGCATGGATGAAAAGGGGGAAATTCTACATAGTTTAAAATAAAAGAAAAACAACAAAATTCATGAATGGACGAAAAGAAATGTCATAAAATTTTTAGAATTATTTTAAGTGAAATATACACTGTTGATTGGAGATGGAAGCCGATGCATTTAACGAAATGATTTAACAAGTTGGATGCGAAAAAAATGAAAAAGAAAAGAAGCAATATTACCAGTGACAGTTGGAATAAAATATATCAGAAGATCGTTTTATACAAAGCAAAAAAAATTGAATGCTTTTATACTGAAGGTAGGAAACAAATTCTCTTGTTATTGGTATCATACGTGACTGCAATGGCAGATGAGTATTCTTACCTGAAGATTAACTTCAACATTAAATAGGGCGTCGTAACTTTTGTTTGGAAACGGAATGAAAAAGGACTAACAGTGGAATGATGGCTTTGAAGAAATATTTTAATCAACAGGGCTTAGTCTATTAATTTTTCCAAATGGAGATCTTTTCGAGCTATTAATCTTTTAATTTCCCCAAGAGTTAAGACTGGAATATCTCATAATTGAATCACGCCATCGAATATCTTAATGGATTTAATGTTGACGTATTCATCACATGGTATGAGCATGTAGTACATACTTTGCGAATGTGATTACAAGGTATGCGATGTATTATCAATAAGTAGTATCTTTATAGTTAGAAATCTTTGAGGAATACTGACGACTAGAATTCTCTATCTTTTAGAAACGTGAGATGAGGATATCACATTACTGCTTTCCCAAGATATATCTTTGGTTTGGATTCTTATGAAAGTTGTACCATTCTTTTTGATGTTCAATATGATTAGTTGTTTATTGAAAGTTTCCTGAAGAGCAAAAACTGCAGAATGGAATCCTTACTGCAATAACCATGTATTGTATTGCGATCTTCAGTCCAAATTAGCTGACAGAGGAAGGAGAGTTGCCAATTATCCATATTGGCATTTCAAGGATGAAATGCTTTTTTACTGAAAGTACTCTCTATATTAAACTAAACTCTGTGGCATAACAGCCCATTAAGGGGCCAAGGTCTACAGTATCCATATCTATTTTTTTGACCGACCCAATGCTTAGTTCCCAAGCATGCTTTGTATCAGTTTTATCGACCCACAGAAAGGATGAAAGGCTGGGTCGACCTTGCCCTGCCTGAAGATAGAACCCTAGCACGTGTGCGTGTTGGGAGGGCGAAATCCTACCACTACAATACTGGGCTTTGTCTGATATTATGCAGTCGATATACATATTGAAAGTACTATGTATATTGACTGCATAATATCAGACATATGCTTAAGTTATAAACGAAAAATTAACTATTTTGTTTGTTTAATCATAAAATCAACTATCAGTAAGAATAAATAATACAATATTTTTCTTGCAAAATCAAAACTTTCTAAAAGGAAATTTAGTGTACGCTCTCGAAAAGAGGTGTCCTAGAGCCCACTCAAGATTTCGCTTGCTTTCTTGAATAAGAAGAAAAAATTGAAGATCGTCTCAATCTATAAGAAAACTCAATATCTTGCTGAAAATCTCTCTAAGATCAGAGATACTCCCAATAAAATAATATATAACTTATAAAAGATTTTGAATGAAAATAAGGTATAAATACTTTACCTAACCGAAGTCTAATGGTAAAAAAATCCAAGTGGAATAAAAAATCCTTCTTGATTTACAAAATGGGTATCCGAAGAATCTTGAACTACAAATATTTTATTATTCATTGCTTGTATTTTATTATTTGTTTATTGACAATTATATAATTTAATAACATTTTAAAAAACATGGATAAATTACTGAGCACTTAATCATGTAATAAATTCAGACGTAATAGGATGAAAATTACATTATTTTAAATTTTTACCAAAGTTCATTTAGATTTTATCGTTAAAATCTTCTTATATTAAATTATAATATTACATATAACTGTAATATGTTTCAAGGATCTTAAATACAACAGATATGTTTTTTTTATATAAAGTAATAGTCTTATCTCTTCTGTAGATAACCATATTCCAATATACAAAACCATAATTCAAAAGATTGCAATAATCGCCCTTCTATAGACTACAGATATCTTTAGCCTGTCTATTAAAGGCATGTCCTTGTATATTAGACCATAGATAATTGTTGTCTTATACATGAAGACATACTCAATCCAGTTAAACTAGGTAGCGTTACACTAGTTATTGATCAATGTGAGATTTAGCAATTGAAAATAAATGTGCTAAATTGTAAAAAGACTCATGCTTTTTTTAATGAAGCTAGAAATTTTTAGTTTGGGCTTTCCTTATTAATATATTTTAATATTTTTTCTTCATATAACATTCTTAGTTGTTTAAAATTTCAATATTTTGTTTTTCATTTAGTCTTAAAATAAAAGACCAATGATAAATAGCTTACACCTTCATTTGGTGTTTTATTAACACAGGAAAAATATTTATTCTCTAAAATGATACAGAAAAATGATCCAACCTTGTTTTAAAAAGAAAATTAGAATGGCGTTATTATTATTATCAATTTGGCTTCACTCCAAAGAAAATAATTTTCTTTCCTTGATTTGTGCCTGGCTTTGAAAACCAGGTGAAGGGTATAACTTGTCATCAAATATTTTCTGATTACCTTATGCTGGGACCTTCTACTATAAAAACAAGTAAAAAAATGGTTCATACAGTATCGAGCTATTCATATATATAATTCATAATTTTTATTACAATTTAAGATACAAATTTCAACATGTAGGAGTGAATTTATGAATAAGTTATAACAAAAAGTAGGAAGTACGTCTTTGTAATAGATAAGAATAAGAATATCAATAGTTCATTATATCTCAAAATCAAAAAGAAAAATTAAAATATATTTATTCGAAATTTAAATTATTTAATATAAGAAAATATTTTAATATAATAATTGACAGAAAAATTAATTTTTCTTAGTAAATGATAGTCTAGACTGTGTTATTACTTTAATAAAAGAGACATTGTTTATAAGAAACATAAAAACTAAGTGAGAGTGTTTAAAATAATGATTAAGATAAAAAAAATAATTAAAACAATATCAAAAAGAAATAGCCGATGTGAATTCCTCATTTCAGTATGAAATTAAGGCTTGAAGTTGCTACTCGATAAGGCATTGGGCCAAAAAGATGAATGTGGCTATTTCAGATCAAATTCCCTTGAAGAGATATCCATCACTTTGTGAGAGTTTTCTTAGAAATATTTTAGATATATGGTAAGAAAGATTCCAAGAATTTAAATGATGACAATGAAAATTCAATGTTTTCATATCATGTTGAAACAATTTTTCATCTATCCTTTACCTTCTTGAAGATTCATTTCCTCTGGGATTTTACGCGTTCCTGAGCTCTCTGATGATGTCAAAAGTGTGAACTAAAACCAAAATTTTAGAACGCGTGTTACAATTACAATTACAGAAAGGGGAAAAATGAGTAAAACAAAAAATGGAGTTGGCCTAAGCAAGGCGGTCAGCAGATAAAATATATATATATATATATATATATATATATGAAAAATATGGGGACATCACACAATATTCAGTTTTAATTATCAATAAATGTGAGGAAAAATATACCTATTTTGTAACTTTTTCTTTATTTGAATGATTTTTCAGAAAAATATATTTAATATTTTAACAAATTAATATAGTATAAACTCTAAATTGTTAGGATAAAATTAACGGGGTTGAGTTTCTTCATCATTAAATACCTCATCAAATTGAACCAGAGACAAGTAACGAGATCCACACCTAAGCTGACTCCCCACCAACTCGGCGATTCTGGTTTTGATTTTGATTTTTTGACTTCCGGTCATTTTTTATTCTTAAGGGGGCGATCACAATTTGGGTCATGAAAAATCATGTGAAATCGATTCCCTACCAGTTGAAGTCCTGCATCTTTAACTCAGGAAAAGCCCAGTCAGATATCTTTTATACTGTTTACAAGCCGTGATACTTAAATTAAGAATTTGAGAACTAATACTGGGTCAAGGTTGAACTCGAATGATTAGAACTTTCGGTTAACTTAAGCAAAGCTGTGTAATTTCGAAATTCTAAAAAAAACCAGATTTTTTTTTTTTTTGCTTCCATTTTAATTTTAATTTTCCATTTTAAAAATATATTTACTGCATACAAAATTTATCTAATGTTTTTTCTATGAATTATGTTCACATAAAAGGTGAGGAAAAGAAATATTGATTTTATTTTTTCAATATTTGTATATTATATTTTATTTTGAATGATAGAATACACATACTAATACAGATTGTCTCAAATGTTGATTTAAAAATTAAGGAAAAATAGATTTTTGAAAAAATATCACAAATTTAGTCATTAAATGTCCAATGGAAAAAGAGAATTCAATGATATAAAGTTAATCACTGATTTTGAATTTATCTCATTGAGAAAATTTATAATAATAATAAATCAGTTTTCTTATATTTATTATTACGAATATTTCCTAACAATATCCATAAAAAATATTAAAAAATCAAGTAAATTATCTGAAAATATATATTAAGATAGATTATATCTCAAATGATGATATAAATTTTAGTGGAGATTGATTTTTGTAAAAACTGCCAAATCTATCCATTCATTGTGTTCTACTAAAAAAAAAAAAAAAAAAAAAAAAATATATATATATATATATATATATATATATATATCCATTTGGAAGAGCTAATTATACCGAATCAATTAACCTCATAGCGGACAATTCACGAAAAATGTGTATATAATATCCTTGAATGTTCGCTTATTTTATTAATACGAATATTTTCTTCAATATCTATAAAAAATTTAAAAATTAAATTATTTAAAATTAATAGAGGTGAATGAAAATGTTTTGTATATATGTTTATAAGATAAAATGTTAGAAAAATATCATTGATATTTTTATTTCGTTTTTAAGAAAATCATCTTTAAAAGTGATTTTCAAGCAATTTTATGTTGCCAATTCGAACTTCTGAATACTTTATTCAAAGAGAATCAACTATATTTAAGCGAGCATCATTTGTAATTCAGCCACAAAGAAGCGCTTATTCTGCTGTCTTAATGTAATTAAACGTTTCTTTGGCAACGGGCAAATTGTGTTACCCTTCATCTTTTTACTTTCTATGACTGAATTTCTGGAAAATAATATCCTCGTTTTAAAGTCGGCAATAAATTCAATTTATTGTCTGGACTACAAAATAATACTGAGCATTCATTGAAGTTGATTCCAATTGGTGAAATATAGAAGATCTTCTTTCTTTCTATTCAGAGCGATTCCATTTGTGCTTGACTTGAGGTTTCACGTCCTTCGTTCTAAGGACGTAAACATAAAACAAATAAATAAACTGAAAAACCGCATAATGACTTATTCACTTTCTAATTTTGAGCATAAGGCAGCTGTACATTTTCACAAAACGTGAACACCCAAGGCAACACATAATGAATATAAAACTCAATTTTCTGAGGATTAATTATAAACATAACTGAAATAACAAGGACAAATTAACTAATATTTCCGCAAATTGTTGTGGTTTTAAATGTGAATTCGTTGGCAACAGTCTTTTTCATATAAATTTTAATTTAAAATTTGAGTTCTTAGAAGTTATATTTTAACAAATCTAAGAAACTCTTTGGTTAAGGAATCCTCGTAACTTTGCTTACATTATAATTTCGTGAATCCAGGTTCAACAGGAGATAATTAATTTACAATAATTATTACAAATTTGATTAGATTTTTAGATAATATTTTTTATCATTTAATAAATAAAATTTTATTTGTTTTACAATTATTTAAATAGAACAAACATTGTTTTCGCGTAGAATTACTGTGAAGTTTTCAATGATTCAATATTCTTCGATTTTTAAAATAAGCTAAAAGCTAGGCTTTTATATTGCTATATTAAAATAGGCCTATATAAAACTCCAACTTAATATAAAAACTTCGGAAACAAATTTACTGAAATTTGATGTGAAAATATTTTAGTATGAAATCAGTCAAATTCTGGATTGTGGTCATAAATAGGAACACACTCAACAGTGTTTTAGTCCAAGTTGCCATTGCCTCATGGGTACTAGAGAATTAATATAATATGTCCAAATAAATGAGATTAGTACTAGATTCCAAAATTTCCAGACTTCCTTGTAATAATACTCCAAATTTAGATCTAAGAGTATGGCTTGAAGATATTCGTAGTATACAAATGAAAACATTACAACAAGCGAAGACGAAAAATTGAATTCATATCATATTTGAAAGAAATGAATGTAAGAAATGTTTCATTTCTTTCAAAGATTTAATATGGCTCCAAATATACTTAAGTCAAATTTTAAATCGCATTGACGTTAGTCGTAAGAATAGTAGAAAAATACTACAAACTTTTTTAGGATATAATTCAGAAGAATCGCTTTTATTTGGGTGATTTGAACCAATTTTTTTCATGATGGATTAGTGTTCAAGTTTTTCAGTTAAAATAACACAGACTCTATAAAGTTAAATGATGAAAAAATGTTAGGTGATGTGGTAAGAAAAATGCTAAGTATTGTAAAATAATGTGTTTAACATTGAGGTAATTCATAGATTTAATTATCTCCAGATCAAACTTATCGCAGATTTTAAATAAATTTGATTTGAACATAGATTAATGTAATATGAGAAAATAATCACTCTCTACGATTACAATATATATTATAATTATGGGTGATATCGAAATCAAAATATATTAGACAGTCATACTGAATCCTACAAAAATTAGATTTATAGGGATATGATATTTAGAGATATAAAGAAATACGGGCATTGCATTATGATTCCTAATTGCAAAATTGAACTGCACGTGAATTCCTGCAGCAAAGTTTTTTAACTAAGTGGAAATATAATGTATCCAAATTCCTTTATATTAGTGACGATTTCCCTCGTCAGAGCGTTCCAGATATGCTCTATAAAAATTGGAGTTTATTGCTCTGGTGGCTAACCAATTCATCCGACGAAAATTTTCATTTTCCGGAATACCACAGACCAGATGAGTTATATATAGTCATCATTATTCACTATCAAAATGAAGTCAGAAATATTGTTCTTCTGAAAAAAAGAACATAGAGTTCCAAGCTCATCTTTCTTTCTCAAACTTGTCATAGTTTCTGTTTAAAAAGATGGAGGCATGTATAGATATCCAATTTGATTCTGCTATGACCATTAAACCTTTACTGTCATAAAGGTCGATTTCTCAAATATTGGAGACAGATAGGAAATCTTTAGTTCTCCCCATATGAAAAGTACGTTGAGTGTTAGTGGTTAGACTAAATGAAGATTCATCAGTGAAAAGAAAGTTTGCCCTTTGCTCCGTCCTCCAATCTTTCTCTCTCTGAAATTTTATGAATACAGTAACTGATAGAATTCAGCTTTTTGTTACTGTACATAAGTCATGAAAAAGGCAGGAAGCTGTAGCATATGTAGCTGGATTGTGCTATCTGTAATGAACAAACAACGATATTTTTTGGCTGTTGTGGTTTTTCAATGATTTTATCAAGGTTTTCTTTGATGGATTATTCTGAAACTATTTCATAAGAGTTAGACTTAATATCAGGCAATATGTTAATTTTTTTCTTAATCTGCACATGAAACTTGCCTCCATTTCATGAAAACTAAATGATTCGCTGAATAATTTAATGATAAAACCAAAGTTTTTATAAAATGTAGTTACTAATTAATTTTTAACTTCATTTTAATTTATGAATAACCGCAAATTAAAAAATAATCAGAAAAATAAATAAACGTAGATACTCCAAAATAGCTGCTTATTATTATAAAATGCGAATAAAAAAATAATGTGTGTAAACTTGAACTAAATATTTTTGCTCGAATTTTTCAAACTAAATCAATTTCAAGTAAAGAGCTGTTCGGCATTAAACTGATTTTTGCAATTTATAAGAAGTTAAAATAATTTAATTGTTTATTTATTCTAAATTACATTTTTCAACTCGAATTTGCACTTATATTGTGTGTTTATTACATGCATCTTTTTGATATTTGTCACTATCTATGGAGTAATATTAGAAAGCTTAAGTTCTTGAAATGTGCTCTATCATAAAAAATAAAAATGTTAAGTCTACTATTTTTCTATGTGATTCTACAAATTCTCTCTTCTGCATTTATTTTTTAATTATCAATTTTGTCTTGTATCTGTATTAATTTGGTTTGTCTTGTATCTGTATTAATTTCTATGTCGCTCAATTGTCATTTTTTGCTCACTAGGATTAATTAGACATAGACTTACGGTTTAAAGTGGATTCCGAACCACTATAAACATCTAAGCAATCGCTACCAACGAATGAACGCACAACAACATTAATCATTCTGCAACCAGCAAGTATCAATTTGGTAAATGATTTTTATTAATTATTGAAATTTTTCTCTTGAAAAATATGCAATTTTTTTTATCAAAACAAAATTATGCTTTCACTTCATTTTAAGAGTAAGGTCGTCATTTGAACAAGAACATTAAGATTTGTTATTAATAGCATTGTCACTACTTAAGTTTAATCAGTTTGAGTACTTGGCATTCGAGATAGTGAAGCCACTATTGGAGGGTTGACTAATGAACCAAGAGCACGCTGTAATAAGGGATTAATGCTTAATGTGATGAGTTGATGTTCTTCGCTATGTGTAGGGTGGGGTGTGCGGGGCTTGTGTCTGTGAGCATTCGTTGATTGTTGAGAAAGTCTGCAATGCTGGATCGTGGTTCATCAGTTTTGTTATTGTTTTACAGTCAGTGAATTTTTCGGTCTTTGGATGCTTAATTAACTTATTATTTCTATTGAGTATCTTTAAACATGTGAGTCACACTGTCTAGATGATAGTAGAGGTGTAGATTCAGTCCTGTTGCCAGTAAGAGTATCCAAATTACTGCTTTACAATTTCTAGAAACAAATACCGAGCCCGTTGGGGCAGGTGAGTGCTCACTATTCAAAGCGAATGTTCGATTTGCTAATTGAAATAGGTTCTCTTACATCATTAAAGTTATTGTATTTGGATTAGATGAGTCGGAATTCACACATGATAGATCCAAGCTGTATATTTTTATTAAGAAAGATTAAGAACACGACAGAAAGATTAAAATAAGGATGCTATAACAAAAGAATATATCTCCAGAATAAAGATTTTGCATATACGGTCCCTACCTGCAGGGGTCACAGGAAGGTAAGGAATTCTTGTCGTGTTCATTAATGGCGACTGGGGCACATAAAATATGTCGGGTCGCAATGTCCTCCATGTTCCCATTCCAAATTAATACCTCAGGGGGTGATTGGAGTAAGGCTATGGGTCTTCTCTGGTTTCAAACTCTAAATTGGAAGATTCAGATCGTGCTGCCATCTATGAGCCAAAAGTCGTACTTCCACCTTCACATGAGTGTGCTCTATTCAAAAACAGAAGACGCTCTCTCTCTGACATCATTGGCCTAGTCTCTGACGGGCGGGCTTGGAGTTGCCAAGTATCATTAGTAACAACAACAACAAGGAATTCTCAATAAAAATAGGACTTGAATAAATGAAGCACAAGTTTTAGCAGTTGCTAGATAATGTTTATGGAAAAAGACTGCTTAGGTTTAACAGCCGAAAGGAAAATGATTGAGAAAGGAAAATGATCGAGGGAAATTAACAGTTTTGAATTATAGATTCTCAAGAGCCTTATATTGTGAAATAAATAAACAGTTAATTTTTCTAAATGCAAGTTTTTCTTACTCTGGAGACTGATATTATCTGTGTCATTCACTTCAGAAGTCTTGATTAAATTGATATGCTCACCAAACACTGAATAATATTTACAGAGAAATGATTTATTCTATTATTTGATATACTTAGTGATTTTATAAAGGATTTTGCAAATGCAATGCATTAAAAAACGTAATATATGCATTTACAAATTGAAAACTAATTATTATAGAACACCAAACTGGTGTTAAGCCAAATCAATGAACAAGATACCAAAGATACTATTGAAAGGTTTCATCCACATATCAGTGATTCCATGTAAAAAAATGAGGAGCCATCAAGAGTATCCATGAATGCACTTGATGCCTTCAACAGGTCGAAATCTTTTCTTCCATTCAATGGCGGAAGTCCCCAGATTGCGGCACAAGTGCAAAAAAAAAAAAAGGGGGGCCAATAGCACGAAGAAAAACGCATGAAAAAATTATTTTCAAAGAGAAGTACCGCACCTGGTGAGCTCACCTTCGCTAGAGTGTCGCACGGGAACGTTTCTTATTGAGAAGAGTCATAATAAGGTTTCTTCCCCTGAAGAAACCTCCAGCAAGGAGGTCACAGAGAATCCACTGAAAAAAATTTAGAACTTGTAATCTTGCTCTAAGTAAAAATGAGAAAAACTTATAACTTTAAGCAATTGAAAACCATTGGATATTTAAATTAAATAAATACTAAAAATTAAAAAGTCTCCGTATATGTATGTTGAAAAAATATAATAAATTGTACTTCAAAATCTGCTTTAATTTTGGAACGAGATAAGTCAAACCAATATTATCAAGTCATTAAAAATTTCTTAAATATTAAGCTCCCAAAATTAACAGCAATCTTGTGTTTTTAATTATTATTTTATAATTATTTTTTGCTTGATGAGGTTTAGAAAAGAGCCAATAACAATTTTATTTACTTTATTCATTATGAAGCATAGTTAAGCCATATTTGAAAGATTTAAAATTGTGTACACATAGATTTTCATAAATACAAACAATGAAAGATTGAATAATTAAACAAAGTAACATTTCTAAAATATATGACTTTTATTCAAAAAATTATTCACTAAATGATTCATTTATGTGAATATTTATAAGATTATTCGTAAAAGAATATTTAGAATAGAAAAAATAGGAACTTTCAGCAAATCTTTTTCTTTCTATGTATAAACTTGCCTTTTTTTTCCCAAAATATAATGCATCAAAATATTCCTTTATCAATAATCGAACGGAAACAGTAAGGAATTAAAATAAAACTGTTCAAAAACATGAGAAATACGAACAAAAATGTGAAAAAAAAAACGAATGTATGACAGCTGTTTAGGGTGTTAAAATGAATATTAAAAGAATATTAAAATGCAACATATTAAAAACAACCAAGAAAATATTATATAAGAACTTTAATTCTTTTGGTAATTTTAATTCGATACTTGTACAAATTGCCTTGTTTGTCGCTCAACGGTCATTTTTTGCACTGGAGGGCATGTTTGACCGGGATTTACGGCTTAAAGTGGATTCAGAAACACTACAAGCATCAGTGTCCAAGGTAGGATTTGAGCCCACAGACTGTTGAACCGAAGGCAAAAGCAATTCGGCTACTCGTTCGGCGATACTCGCGCAACGTAGTCCAAAAAGCTTGATAGAAAGTAAGCTATTATTAGACAAGATAAACAACATGGTGAACATGAACCTATTTTTTTTAAAAAAATAAAACTATGAATGACATTTATTATACAAAGGGTTTGAAATATCTACCACTCCTGATTATAATGTAATAAAACAAATTCACCGAAACTCTGTCATATACTCAGGAGTGCGTTGGCACCAAGTGCATCACTTTCACTTCTGATGTGACCAATTTGTGGTTCACCAGTGAATTAGGTGCATCTTATGGATTCTATTTTACATGTAATCCCATAAGAAGCTACACAGATTTAAGTCTGGGATTATGGGAGCCACTCTATCCAGTGAATTCCTCTGCATCCAATGCAATCAAATGCTCGGGAAATGTCTAAGCCACGTGATATTATGACAAGGCCCATTATCCTACATGAGCAAGTACTAGCATATCACGTTGAGAATGTCCATTTCAGGACTAAAATCGAACTCTAACAATTCTCAATATTTTCCATCTGTCATCATACCGTCAATGTAATTTGGAGAAAAATTGTGTGGCTACTACTTCATTACATGTCCTTTTCTTCTCAAATTCTGAATGGGCGCTGATCAAGCAGTGATATTACTTCGGTTATATTCTCATAAAATTTTCGTTCGATAAATAATCATTCTTTCAAAGTCAACAATTTCAGATTGTTTCTTGTTTATTACTGGTAATCATAAATCCATCTGAAATGTCAATACATATGTGGTTTTAATATGGAAGGATTAAACTTATATACATATATTTGAAAAATCAGAAACTAAGAATATATTCTTCAGAATTATAAGTGGTT
Organism: Latrodectus geometricus; assembly: GCA_026290005.1. Lineage (NCBI taxonomy): Eukaryota > Metazoa > Arthropoda > Arachnida > Araneae > Theridiidae > Latrodectus > Latrodectus geometricus. The sequence continues at coordinate 20,296 of JAPDSC010113322.1, forward strand.
ACATGTAAATGATAAAAAAATTGCTTGGATAAAATGCAAGGCATGGTATATGAAATCTTTGAACAGCTAAGACTACTAGATACCTATTTCGCTTGGATGCGATAAGATTATTGATAAGAATTTCATATTGATGTTCTATCCTGAATAAATTACTATTTCCAAGTTCTAGACAGTAAAATATGGTCTCGCTAGTTTTCATGATGGTCACTACATACGCAATATTATTTAATTTTTCAAGCATATTCCCTACAACAATAGCTATGTGAGACTTGGGATTATTAATGAAAAGGAATCATTAATGATTTCTGTGTAATGTATGACACGATGTCTTACCATGTCATCTGTATATCTTTAAGATGTGTAATTTGCATTCGGAAGGATATGCAGCTCCGTATGCTTACCAGTCCATACAATTTTTTTCGGATTTATGATGTAACCTTTCTAACATAAAAGTAGATTTAATTCGTATCTTTCTAATTATATCGAAATATATCTGGCGTCACATGTCAACTTGAATCGTGAATTGATAGTAAACAACACTTAATTATAATTTGCATCCATTCTCTGTGTTCAGCAGCCCAACTTTCTTCGGTCCTTAATGTGTTTTGAAGTCTGCGAAAGACAGCCTACCTCCTTTGTTCTGCTGAAAAAACAAACGATCTTTGCAAATGAATAGCGTTATCTCTTTCAATCTTGACAAGTTATAAGTAAGAGATGTCGATAATCTTTTGCTGTAGAAGCAGGTGGACGATCTAATCATAGTTAATATACAATCTTCTGTTTCTTAGAATCAATTCCATGTCTTGAAATTACACTCTTTCTCATTTCTGCAGGATCAATTGCACTTCTTGGTGTTTACAGGGCATCAAGTTTTTCGGTATTATACTAAGTCTGAAATTCCGGTAATCCATGATATTTTCGAATCATCTTTTCTCGAGACAAAAACTGAACAAAATTGAATTTCGCCACTGAAACAAAGGAAAGAAAAAAAAAAGGTTCAATGAAATTATGATTTCTGTAATTATGTTTCTTTTCTGGTTTTCGATGTCACGTACATTGATTTGAAAATGGATTTTTCTTTTTCTGCTACATTTTGGATAATTGATATATTATCTATCGTTAGTCATCGATGGGGATATTCGCGAAATTTCTCTAAAACCAAATGCTTTAATTTTCTTGATTTACGAAATAAGAACTTCATCATTTTTCGTAAATAATATACAAAAATTTAAATTGTAGAATCTGGTCATCTATAAAAAAGTTTACTATTAACAAATTTCATTTGCAGTATAGAAATTCGAAAATCGAACTTTCAACTAAATATTAAATGTATATTAAAGAAATAAAGGAACCGGGGCACTTCCTTTATTAACGTTAAACTTATTTACTATAATTTACTAAAGATTAATAAATTACAGCAGAAAATTTATGAATTTTATCAAATCTAGAACCACCTCTGTTACGGACACTTATATTTTAATTTTTTATTGTACGCTACGGTCACTTCAAAAAGTTCAGTAATCCTGTTTTATGTAATATAAGGAAAATAACTTAGAAACATAGCTCCAGCTTTGAAAGACCACATTAACAGGTGAAGAAATTAGTCACTCCCACATTTGGAAGGTAATAGATTCGTAACCTAGCACAACAAAACACCATTATTGTTAGAAGGACTATTTACGTTAAAAGTTGCATTGAAGGCTCTTGTAGAGTGTTTAAAGTATAGGTTTCAACTGATGACGACTACGTCACTAAAATAACTTACGTGTAACAAACATGGGTAATACAATTAAAAATAGATTACAATTTTTCAATGTAATCAAAGTTTTAAATAATGATGAATGACCACAAATATAAAAGTAATGAAAAATATTTTAAATCTGAAAATATTAGTTTGGGGAAAAAGTTATCCATTAATTTTTCGGTAGACGTCTGTAGTGATCGCTATCTCGTGAGGTATCTATCAAACAATTTCAAATTTATGCTCATTGAAAAGGGGACATTTGACACTAAAATATTCTCTTGCGGTTTTTTGTTTGATTAATTCAGTCATGAGTACAAGGTTTTAAAAGTAGAAGACAATAAACAGAAAATTCGATACATTTTAGTTTTTCTTTTATAATGGCGAAAATGCTAACCAGGTGGCTAAAATTGTGAAAGGTGCTTATCGTCCTATATATGACTGTAACAACCAGTTACGCACAATTTTGGTTTCGTCGATTCCGTTTGGGTATTTGGATGCTAAAGATGCACCTCGCATGGATACATCATCGTCGAGAATGTCTATAAAATATCAAAAATCATCAAACTTGACAGCATGTCAGCAGTCGTAGCTTTGCACAAGACCTAAAAATCTACATGAAAACTGTTTTAAACCTTTTTACAAAGCGAATCTGAAAGAAGTTACAAAAAGTTCACGTAAAAATAATGGATTTCTTTTTCCCCAAACTAATATATATGTGTCGCTAAATTTGTGCAGCAGACAAATTTACATTAGAATAAAATGTCAAAGGAAAACATTTTCAGCTTTAAAATACGTAACTTGTAAAATTAATTAGTATATATTGATTTGCGTTTTTACTATGTTCGACATAAAAAAATATTTTAAGTCCATTAATAACCATTTTTCTTGTCATTAAATATTGGCTTATTATTAAATATTGGATAATGTTGAAAAAATGATAATAATTTTCAATCTAAATTTTCCATCAAAAGAAGTTAATGAAACAATGGGACACTTTTTTAGTTGGAAGAACTACTTTTCTTGATCTAGTTTTGAAACATGAAACAATTTCGCTTATTGTTTCAAGGAATTTAGATAATAAGTCAATTATAGAATTCCTTTTTGACTGAGAATTGTTAAAACTTAGTATATAAAGATATCTATTGTTTTCATAATTATTATTAATCTTATATTCAACTGTATCCCCTCCTTCCCCGATGAAAAAAATTTGGAAAATGTCTCCGAAACCTATAATTACAGAGCAATTATTAAGAATACAAAAATCGCATACCTTTTATTTTTTGCTTTTTTAAAAACATGCTTTCCATCGTTTCCTACATAAGAGATTAAAGATATATAGAAATGATTTATTATATTAAAAACTGAAAAAAAACTAAAGTCATATGTAGTTTTATAAATTAAAAAAATATCGTCTCTCTTATAAATAAAATTAACTAATTCTTATAATAAAATTAAATTATTATAATTATAAATAAAACAATTAAATTTTTTTTGGTAAAATGATACATCTAAAATGCGAAAAATAAATAGACGACATTAGTTCTGACGTCATATCTAGCAACTGTTTCCAAACATTTGCTGTTAAGCGCCATTTATCATTGAAACTGCCATAGACTTAGGTGATAGATTTTTAAATTGTTATTTTTGAAATTGATATTCATTGTTTAAGGATAACGTGTTTGTTAAAACTTTTAACCTTTTGTTTGCTTAACCTTTGATTCTCGCCAAATTATAGTCACAGTTAATCACCAAGCTGGGCAAAATCCAATCGTATTCTGGTTGCAACAGAACAATTTATTGTTCTGTGCCAACAAAAATCACCAATAAAATCGATAGCCAAACAAAAATCTCCAAGTTTGTCAAGAAGGCACTCTTAAATACAATATTAAACAAATGTTTACATTGTATTTGTTTGGAAACATGACGTCACACTAATGTCGTCAATTCCTTCTGAATTTCCTTAGCTATAATTTTAACTCAGATAATAAATATCTAAAAAATCCCAAGAATCAAATACAGTTGACTAATTTTTTAAGTCAAACTTCCGATTAACAATAACAAGTATTTCACGTAACTTTATCACATTCATAGAAATATTGAGGTATGGTACTCCACATCATGTTACAAGAACATTTTTCCTTTTTAAATTTGGTATCCAAACAAAAATTTGTCTATAACAAAAATAATATCTAGTAATTCAATATTACAGTAATATTTTCATGAGTTTGGTAATTACTGATTTTCAAAGTTTCATTTTAATAAATTATTTTACACCTTGTGTATGTTAAATAATAATCCTATCTTACTCTACAATCTTTTAATTTGATAACTGATTATTTTTAAATTTATCTCATTATTAAAATTTTTTATATAAATTGAATAAGTATAATTTTATCAAGATTTATAACAAAAATATCTTGGATAAGAAAGTTACGTCATTTGGTACACCGATAACACTTAATTATGCTGTCAATTTTTTTCATTTATCCTTCAAGTAAATGATAAATGACAAGGCAAGTTTTGATCGAAGTTAAATTAAGAAAACGCCGACTGAACCTGTTGTAAAATGCGCGTCATTGAAAGAGGAATTGTTGCCTATTCAATAAGAGGAAATTTTTTGATATTTTCTTAAAAGAAAATGATGAGATAATTATTCCATAATTATTTCGCGCCAATGAATGAATGGTTTTGTGTAGCAAATCAGCGGTTAAGAAAAGGAAAAAGTTCCATTTAGAATAAAACAATCGAGTATTATAAGATGCATAAATTATAATTATGAATGAATACATTTACACCCTTTTTCCGCTATTAACTAAAATTCGAAAGTGTTACTGCAAATTAAAGTGAGCCACTTGTAATGCATATGCAAAATTTATAATTAAAAAATTATTAGTAATTTATTAATTATTTATTACAGTTTTTTGACACTGCTATTCATATATCTGTAATGAAATTCATTTTATCTCTAGAGAACCCATATGAGCCTTTTAAGAATATTGGCTGGATTCATTATCTAACATAATACGACATTTTTGTAGCTGTTAAAGTGATTATACTTGAAACACAAATTATATTTTAAATTAAGCCATAAACGTTCCTTTTGTGCAATTCTTGCTTAATGTATGAATATATTTATGCAGAAAATACAAATATTTTTTTGATGTTATCGAATTGAAATATTTTTGTCAATTGCTGTTTTTGAAATTAATTCTTTTATGATAAAGTGGTATCAACCATATATTAAAAAAAAAAAAAAAACTATTTACAACATACAGAAGAATATTTTATTAATTTTGTACTCTTTTTCACGTATTCAAAAATTTCAATCAGGATTTTAAAAAGGATTATCCTCAAATTATTCGTAAAAATCTGTATTACATCATAAAACTTTAATCTAGCAATATGAAGAAGAAAAAGAAAATAACTCTTATATTTAATGCTAAAAATTTAAATAAAGATAAAATTAAAAAAAAAAATACCTACAAAATTCTAAAGGAATATTTAAGCAGATACCAATGAATTTAAAAGGAATAGTGATTTTGTGATTATTCTAATAATTAATTAGTCTAAAATCCTAATTTCCACTCCTCAAAACATTTCCAAAATTTATTAAAGTACCCAGGCTCCTATTTTACGGTTATAATGAAATAAAACGCTATATTTAACTAACTCCAAGTGAAATGCACCTATTGAGAAAACAAACACGATTGGAAAAAAATAATAAAAACTATTTTTTTTAAATTTTAGTAATAATTTCGAAAATCAAACAACACTTTTATGTCGTCATTTCATACGCTGTGAAATTTTATCCCACGATAAAGCTGCTGTCATTAGTTGCTAAGCAACGGCAGGCTTACCACTTCAGTTTTTGGAGGGAATACTTTATTGATAACGGCCTATTTCTAGAACCCCAATCCCAATTCAAAACCCCTCTGAAAATCGGGGGTTGCTGAAAGGGTTGGTAAACAGAAAGATAAAAAGTATATGAGTCTTTGACCTCTGAAAATAGTTCGTATGTAGAAGTATATTTTTATCGATTGATTTTTAAAATAATATTTAGAGAAAACTTTTATTCTAAGAATGATCATGGAGTTTGCATCAATGCTTTTCTCTCTTACAGAATAAGATGGAAGTTTGTTTTGATTTTGTTTTCTTTTGTTCAACAGTAGCTGGTATCGAACTTGTAAAATTTCTATCCAAAGGCAGTGGATTTTGAACAATGTGATTGTGAGCCCTTTGTTGAAGGAAGATTATAGCTTGGAAAATTAAAATCTTCGAAAATATATTTAACTGATAAAGTGAACTTATTACACTATTAATTATTATAGTTTATTAAGTATGAAAAAAATTATTAAGAAAAAAATATTTCGCACTGATTACCCAAACATAAATTAGAAGGAGTAATCGAATATATTGTTATTTATAGAGATTTTTGTGTGAGGCTGTAAAGTCAATTTCATCAGTTTTTGACATTTGGTAATTGATGAAAATTACTGTAATGCAACACGCATATCAACTTTCTTTTCCTAAGATATATTTACTGACATAGTGAGAATTTTACATGACCACCAATTAAAAGGGAGATGTTGTGGCTTGGTTGCTTAGGATGTGGTTCTCATTATGGGAAGGTAAGGAATTCGAATACCGTCTTAACCGAAGATCCATTGCTTTTACTAAAGGCAGTTAGGACATGTTAAATAGGTCATGTTCACAGTGTCCTCCAAGTGAAATGATATATCTTTGAAGGGCAGGTCAAGGGTCAGGGACAATGAAGACATCCACTTGTCTGTTTCCAGTAACTGATAGAGCCCAATACTGTGGTAGGTACAGGGAAATATACTGTGTTGTGCAACAACAACAATAACTTAAAAATTATTCGCCGTTCATTACAACAAGAGCAAGAGTACAAACGTAAGAACTTTAACGTCTTTTTTTTAAACTTTTTCCATTATAGAACAGAAAAGACTAATGGTAAAGAGTGATGTAATCAACAGGTACAAAGTTCACCAAGTTGGGATTTTACTGCAGTAGATAAAATAAATATATTAATGATGAATATTTTCAAGTAATCAATCTGAATCCTCGTGAGAATAATGAATAATGTTGAAATAGGTTAATTAATATACTGATGAATTATTCTTCCCAATCTTTGAATAGAAAGTGTGAATTTAAGAATGTGATATCAGTGCCAAAAATAATGTCCTGTGTGTCAATTTAATGAAATTTTTTACGACCTCTCGATCAATCAGAATTGGGTGCGGTACTTCATTGAGTTAAACGTGTCTCCTTTTATAGATTTCAGAAAACCAAACGCCGCCTTCTCTGTCTAGTGGTCAGCATTCCTGACAGCGGATAGGGAGGTTGGGGTTCGAATCCCAGTCGGGACATGGATGTACTTTCTCTCTCTCCTTTTTTTTTTTTTTTGTCCTTTCCTTGTATGAATGGGTTGTGAATGGTTGCTTACCCTATAAACAAGTTCCTATGGCATGTGTGTACTGAGGAAGTCGGACTTCACACCCAATTGTGGTTCAGTTGAAAGAGTGGAGCAGCGCACCCATACTGTCAGTCTGGCTGGTACTCGACCCAAAAAAAAAAAAAAAAAAAAGGAAAAGAAAAGAAAACCAAATACTGTATAAATTATGGAATAAATATATTCTTTTAATCGTATTTTGGAATATTCTGTTCCTTAATTTAAGTGAAATATCAGTATTTACAGAAAAATGAGACATGAAAGGGTGGCAACCACTGACCACGCAAACAAACTCAAACGGTGATTAGGGAGTTTGTCGAACAATAATGCATTAGGCATTGGATTTCTTTAGATTTTTTAGAAAATTTTCGTGCAATTTTTGTGTATAATCATCTCTCATTATCAATAATCGATTTGACTTTTTCTTTAAAAAATTGATAAAGCATTTTTATTAAGTAATTTGCCGCCCAACCTGTCAAGTGGTTAGCGTACCTGACCTACAGATGGGTGGGACCTGGGTTCGAATCCTAGCTCGAGCATGGATGTACTCTCTCTCTTTCTTGTCTTTGTCCTTTCTTTGTGTGTGAATGGTTGCCTACCCTATAAACGGGTACCTATGGCATGTGTGTACTGAGGAAGTTGGACTCCACACCAAATATGGTTCAGTTGGAAACGTGGAGCAGCACATCCCATGCCAGCCTAGCTGGCACACGGCAACAACAACATTAAGTAATTTAAATTCAATATAGAAGCAAGTTATGTTTCTATTTTGTGATTTACTTTATACTATATATTACAACTGGGCAATATATTTTTATACACTTTTCTGTTAACATAACCTCTATGAATAATAATAAAATAAAAAAGTGTGGATTAGAAAATAGAATATATTTCGGGATAAATGTGCTTTTTTGATAATATAAAAGAGTTACGCTACTGTACTTGTAAAATCATAAGTCAAAATTTATGAATCAGCAGTTTACATAAATATTTATAAAATGAGTCATCAATAGTTTTAAATTATTGTCCATTAAATTTAAATTTATGAATATAGGGCAAAATGTCCCATCCTACTAAGGCTTTATGAAGTAGTAAATCTCTTGCTTCGCTTAATGAATAAGACAGAATAAAGAAAGCTAGTTAGTTTTCTGATGATCTGGAAATTGTCTTTAATGATTATTTGGAAAACTATCTCTGATGCCCAGGATGTGAAGATTAATTTACTTGAATATAAACTTTGGATGATTTGATAAAATTCTTCCAGCATTTTGTTAATTATTGACGAATTTACACAAACAGCTTGGATCTTCCTCATGCAGTTCATTTTTAACTTTATTTACTTGCGAAGAGAAGAATGGACGAAGAAATGCTAAAATTTATCAATATGGGGATATAAAAATAATTCATGGTATCGATGCCTAAAACTCACTTGATGAAATATTCACGAAGATTGAACCATTTCTTAAGATATTTGTAGATACTATGATTAACTACTTACCGCCAATACTAGAGTAAAACCATGTATCTTATTGTCTTTTTAGATAATGATGATACAACTAAAGAATAAAACATTCACTTAATAATTATTGAAAAAATTTAAAAGTAAATGCTGAAATAATTAATTAATTAGTAACTTCCCCATTGTTATCAAATTACTATCAATTTTTTGTTTCTTCGCGAATATTCCAAATCTTATTGCATTATTCATAGAAAAGTACAAATACGGAAGTCAAATTTATAAATAAGAATATGAATTTGAGATTAATATTTCTCATATAATATATTTGAAAATTCTAATTTGATTTTATTAGAAGAAAAAGTATGTTTATTTGTATGTCACAAAATGTATTTTAATCTCTTTTTTTTTTTACTTTTCGTAAGAATTTTAAATAAAATTTAAAGTATTTTATGATTTTCCACGAATTTGTATGAAAGCAAATATAAATAATAAATCAGAAAAAAGTTAAATGAGGACCATAAAATTGGATTGGACTATTTTTATAAATTACTTTATTATTTTCCTTTTAATTTATTCGAAAAATTAAAAAGAGATTTGTTAATAATTTTAGGATTTTCAGAAGATTCACAATCGAGAAAGTTTAGGATTAATCCTGCTACACATGTATAAAGTCGAACATCTAAATATTTCTAGGAAAAGTTTTTATTTAATATGTTACCTTTATATGTGATAAGGTATCATTTTTCTTCCTGTAATAATTAAAAAAAAATATTAAAAAATAAATTTCCTTCGAATCCAAAACAAAAACCAGCTGAGATGGTGAGTCAAGAATCTCGGGAACTGAATTCCAAGAGGTGGCGGATGGAAGAAGATGAAGAGTATCTTCATCACCGGAAGTCCACCATATGGTTCTCGTTGCCACCGAGAAAGAGAGTTTTTAGCTGCTTCAAGGTCGCTCTCAAGATCCAGTCTCCCCTCCGGGGTGTGGCTGTGACCCTCCCCCCTAGGATTTTTGTTTTTCTGCTACTTCTCTGGGATCAAAGGTGAGCAGGTGGTGTGCTCTTTTCCTTCCAAACAAGACTTGCGAGATGTCGCACCGGGGCCCTTCTTCGTATTAAAGAATGAAAGTGCCACTGTTCTTTTTTTGGAACCCTACTCTTCAGAAATCAGATCACGTTGTCAATAAATGCTTGAGAGATATGACAAAAATGTTTCCTATTCATTTTACAAGCAGAAAAACTCAAGTAATTACTCAAGTAATCATTTTTGTGTCACGGGAAGAGTTATTTTATGAATATTTCTTCAATGGAGTAATTGTGATGGATTAAGTAAATATAATTCGAAAATTAATTCAAAAGCAGTACTCCCTTCTTAATACCCTACTAAAGTATTGTTGAATAAAAGTGCAACACAAAAGAATCATTATTTTGTATTTAAAATGCTATAATATATTTGTATTATTTCTTTTTTAAACTTGAATATCTTTTAGTAAATAATAAAAAATTATAAATTTGTTTTTATTTAAAAAATTCTAAACACATCACAATCTATCTTTATTTCCATATCACCTTATTTTTTGACACTTAAAATATTTTCACAAAAAAAAAGTATTTAACGATTAGAAGAATCAAAATTCAACCAATATTTATAAAAGAATTGTTTATATTTTCATAACTTTTTTTTTTTTTTTTTGATAAATAATTCTGGAACACATTTTTTCTATTTGTGGTACAAAAATGTTTTTAATTCTAAAATCGTACTACTTACGCTTAAAATAAATCCCAAACATATTTAAATTTTATTAGAAATTGTTAAACCTATCTTCTAGAAATCTTCTGTCTTGTATCATTTCTAATTATTTTTGATTTAAAAGACTCAAAATATTCTGAAACTGCTTAGACTCTAAAGAATTTTAAGAAATCAGAAAAAATAAGAATAATTTTTCGTTATTTTAACACATAATTGAATCTCAAATCGATTATTTCCAATTTCACATACAATGCTAAAGCAAACATGCTTTCGTCTTTTTCAAAAAATCTTTGATTTAAAATCTATACTGTTTATTAAAACCATATTTTCTTTTCCGCTGTTTATTTTCAACATGGTAAATGCCAACATTGGTAAAATGTAAGAAGGCAAAAGTAAGGTTCGATATAAAAGTCAATCATGAGAGATTACGACTTATAAAAATTAGAAGAAAAGAAACCTTTTATTTGGTACTTAATTGCTGCCTGAAAATTGATAGCTTCCTTCCGTAAAAAAGACAATACGATATAAAGAAACCCATCTTTTAATGATGTTCACGGTTATATAGTTTAACAACCAGTAAAGCGTTCCGCTTAAGAAATCCACAGAAGAGATACTGATCTTTGAAATTCTACTTAATTTGGGAACAGCATTTGTTGATTTCAAGGTAAGTCATCAACGAAAGTTGTGAAGAAAAGCGAAATCTCAACGAACTATGATGATTCGCATCAATGAAGAGCATTACTTTGATGACAATAGGCAAAGAAAAAACTTCGTTATATCAGCTTAAGATAATTGCCATTTGTGAATTAGGAAAAAAATTTTAAAATGTGTGGAAACATTCTGCATAATTTTTAATCGATAATGTTCTTTTTTGTAGTATCATTAAATGCAGTGACTCTTAAAGTTTCGCTTTCATATAGTCATTGAGTTTTAAATGATAGGTTTTTTGGGAAAATTAACGCTATCAATAAATAACCAAAGGCAAGAAATTAAAGAAACCTGTATTTTTGTGCGAAATTTCAATAGCTTTAATAAAACATCAATTTGTTGAAAATCTCATCTTTTTCTAGGTATTTATTACAGTAATAGTTATTATTCAGTAGTTAAATTATTATGAATATCATGAAATTTTTATTTCCATGTAAAGCAGATTTTTTAAATTAGTCATGAAAAAAAAGTTCTATGCTTACGCAAGAATATACTAATTAATATACTAATTATCTTAGCTCCAAAATCAATACACTAATTATCTTAGCAAGAGTTTTGATAAAGCCATAAATTTTCTATTTCTAAATCCATGATTGATAACATTTTATGGGAAAAAATGTAACATTTGTTTTAAATAGAAAAATATTTATATCTAAATTCTTTCGTTTTAAATTAAGTATTATTTCAGATAAAATTATCATATTGCATATGTTTACAGTTAATGTATAACGAGCTATACGTTGTTTCAACTCTTTTCTATAATAATCCAGATTATAAAAAGCAAAAAAAAGAAAAAAATTGATAAGCAATCTAATTTATTTTTACACATTTATTTCCAATTTTTCAAAAATTATTATTAATTAGAAGCATATATTTGAGAGTGAGGAATATATTCGTTTTTATTTTCTCGGTGATAAGTTCAAATTCAGATTCCCTTTGAAAAGTAGGTAACGATGCAATATTAACTGCATCTAGAAACTACAAAATATTTGTTTACCTTTTTCAATGAAACACTGATGCACATTGTTGATGAGAAGCACATAAATTGAAATAAAAAACCTTATTAATCAAAGTGAACGATATTACATGAGGCAAACTACTCCCGACTTGATGTAAATTAAATTTAAATGTACCATTGCGAAAAAATTTTGATTACATTTTGCATGGCTACATTTTGTAATTACCCAATTCATAACAGTTACAGTTTCGCTTAAATGAATAAGCTAGAATACTGTTGATAGTATATTATATCGTAATGGTTTGTAGCGTCTTTTGATTTTACAACATATGAAAATAATAAATTATTTTATTCGATATTCTAGTTGAAAATATTGAATAAAAAATTAAAATAAAAATTAAATTCGATATTTTATGGATATAAAAAGATTCTCATAAAAATAATTTAGGCTATGTCATCCAATAAATATATTTTATCGAAATTAACATTTAAAATTATGGTTACATTTGTTTATTTTTATGCTGAATAGGTTCTTTTCTAGGAAATAAAATTTTTTTCCCTGAGATTTTAAATTTAGATTCCTTGAGAAAGAAGCGCTAAATTAACGAATTATTTTTATGATTTTATTTCGTAGAAGTAAGGAACTATTATTTCAGACATTAAGCAGTTATACAGAAATTTCTGTAAAATTAAATGAAACATTAAACTGGAAATACAAAAATTACATTGAAAGCCAACACGCATAAAAATTTAAAGTTTTTGTACAATCAATTAGAAAAGTAAAAAAGAGAAATTATGTTCATAAAAGTCCATATTATCATGTTTATAAATTTATTTGCTTCTACAAAATTGATTTATAAGAAAAATTATTATTTACACTATATAAAATTGCAAGTATGGCGGATTTGAAGTATTATGAAGTATATAATAAAACTATTTTCCATTATAATCCAAACATATATGTATATTTCGTCTAGATTGCAATATTTGCTGATGGAAGGAATGAAAAAAATATAGACTACATTTCCTGTGTGAGAATATTAATATCGTATTATTAAAATATCAATTAAAAACTGTATATTTCAGTTCCTTTTAAAGGTAACAAATCTGATTTGATACTGTCTTTATTCTTTTACATTTTGCTTAACCTGAATGAACTATTTATTTTTGAGTATGGAGTATGAATATAATATATAAACTGTATTTCCGAATAATATTCATTCAATTTAATAATTTAGAGAGAAAATATATTGCTTGCTTTCAAATTATGATATCTACCTAAATATAATGCACAGATACACATAATTACCAAAAGATGGAAACGTTAACAGTAGCAACAAATTTTGGTGCTGATAATAACCTATATTTTTTATATTCTTTTTACATTTATATAGATCTTTTAGAGAGCAGAGAAAGAAAACCAGAGGTTTGAAGGTGTATTTCTCTCAAAAAGGGCCTTTAGCTGTCACCCTCCTTGACAAATCCCTGCGATCTGAATTCGCGGGAGATTGGCGAGCCCTCAATCTTCATGTGTCTTTCAGTGACACCTCCTTAATCCTCCTCTCATCCTGAGACCCGTGCATCCCACTCACTCACTAATCGGATCCTGAATTCGCGGTTGTGCGCGAACCTCGATGATGACGAAAAAAGAAGTAAAAAAGGGAATTCCATATCGACCGGCGACGCCTTCCACATCGAAGACTGGTCTCAAGACGACGTGTTTGCAGACCTTGAGTTGTGTTCTTCTCCTCCGAAGGAAATAAGAAGGGCCTTTAGCCCCACGTGCCCTCGCTCTGAAAGGTTTGAAAGGGCGATCGCATTGTTTTCGCGAAGGTCCAGCCTTGAACTTCTTCGAGCTGGAATGCCTGGCTAGATCTCATTTCCCCCCCCCCTCGCTATCGCGCTTGATTCTCTTCATTTGGAGAAATTATGATGAAGCTTCCATTCTTGTCAATACCATGGAATGCCGATGTTATCTATTGGAAGGGCGAGCAGGTGATATCTGGGGAGTTATTATCTCAGCTATTTGCTAAATGAAATTCTTCAATGGCGATTTAGGACATCCCAGAACAATCGCTTCACCGTGAAAGAAGGCAGAAGTTCTCTGCAATAAAAAGAACTAAATTACTTTTTAGGAATCGGATGATTTTGTGCCATTAAAAATGATCTTAAAATTGTTACTTTAAAGAAAAACCATTGGAAAACTATCATCTTACACAGAATAGTATGACGCTAATATTTGTGTTACATAGAATTGTATCACGTTTCATATGATTCTATGTATACAGAATCGTATGAACCACGAATAAATTGCTATTCGCGTTTCTTATGATTCGTTAGAATGGTATATAGTTTGAAAATATTTAAAAATTAGTTGATGACTTTCAAAAATGATGTTAATTTCTCATGGTAGGTTTTCTTGAGGTTTATGGATAGTTCTATTTAAAATTTGGTTGTTCTTACAACAGCGAAATTATTAATATATTCCTTTTTGATTCTGCATATTGCATCGAAATATTGTATGTTTTCAGATACTAATTATTGATAATTTTGAATATTTTTCATACTAGTAATATACTACTATATTGTGTATTTTATGTCTAAAAATTGTGGGCATAATTAATTGTATTTATACATTTATGTGGGAAAAATTACTTCGTATTCTCTGGGTCTGCCTTTCACCTATTTCTAACAATTGATGTTGGAAATTATTGAAATAACAAGAGATTGGAAAATATGTATGTTATACTGTTTATTAAACTAATGTGCTGCACATGTATATACATGCTCTAATCTTAGAATAAATATGATCTAAATATAAGATTTTTATATAAACATTCAAGCAATCAGAGTGTCTCTTCCTGCAAGTAAAAGTAGACAACTATTGCAAACTAAACTTTTAGTTATTATGTTAATGTTCTAAAATAATTAAAAATTTAATAATTGAACTCTATAAAAATAATTTCTATGTATTTATTGATACACACAGATACATACATACATATATATACATATATTTATACACACACACACACATATATATATACTCGAAATTGGTTAAAATTAGGAACACAAATATAAATACAAAAGATATAACATATGAATAAGTTTAGATGAATCGATAAAATGAATAACAGTGAAGTTCTGGGAATAAAAATGTATGTACTGGTTATGTATTATATCTTTTCCTTTTGTATTCATATTTGTGCGTTCCTAATTTTAAACAATTTTTGTGTATCTATTTTATAGTGATTCTGTCTATGCTGCTTTTGCGCTGAATGTATTGCCATACTTATGTATTTTGCAAATACTTATAAATTTTGTATGTATTGAATTGTTTAACATTGTAATATTTGTAACTAGGCATTATACACACACTCATATATATATATATATATATATATATATATATATATATATATATATA
>JAPDSC010113356.1:6060-22247 GCA_026290005.1 Latrodectus geometricus
TATATATATATATATATATATATACATTTTTTAAATTTTTATTAGTAATTAAAAAAATTCATTAAGTGAAAGTAAAAATTATATAATTATTGCATATAAGAACTAATAAAATTAAAATTGTTTAAAAGTATAAATTATTATAAATAAATGCATTTCTTAAAATAGAGTTGTTCATTACTTAAATATTCAGTTATTACCACTGAATATTTTTATAAATTCATCTATAAGAAAAATTTTCAATTTATTTTATATTACATGATTATTTTAAAATATATTTAAACACTTATTATTCTAAAATCATTTATAATAATTAATTAGAGTTTTTTATTAACTAATCACTAATCCATTCATCAAAATTGAAAGCTGTAAAAGTAAATTCATTACAAAAATAATTCCTACATATTTGTTATAATAAGCAGAAGAAAAAAACAGCCTAATTCTTGAAGCAGACCTATTTTAACATTTGATAATATTGATGTAATATCCTGATTCTCAGTTACACAAGTGATATATTTTACCTACTAAAGATTTAAAATGAAAATAAAATAGTATACGAAATGCCTACATTTTCCAATTAAATCTAACAACAGAAGCTAGGGAATTAAACATATTTGCAGTTATTAAATATGAAGCATCAATCATTAGCTCTCTTCCTGAATTTGCAAATGATATAATTATTCAAATAAGTTTGTCTCATTAAATACCTAAGAATGATTAATAATAAATGTATCAACCATTTTGAAAATTGTATTCCTACATTTAAATAACAAAATGTAGCCAATAATTCATAATTCTTATATGTTTGCAGGGAATTATTTCTGAGAGAAAATTGTATCAGGAAATTATTAACCTAAAGTGGTTCAATCTGTGCACAGCTTGATAAAATATGGAGTTAAAATAATTTATAGTTGTTGACTCCAGTATAATAATATAATTATACATTAATTACATTTACCTTTACTTACTGCTTAATCGCAATTTGTTAGAATGAATTCTGATTCAAAGACTATTATAGTATCTTTTAAATATCAGTAAGATAATTGGGAATATAGATTGAAAAGGCAGCAAAATTAACTCTTATTTCATGATTTTATTGGTTAGTAAAGAACATTGGCAACCACATTAAAGTTAGAACTGTTGCAAGGAACTTTCATCATATCGTATTTATTAGTTTAACAAGCAAGTAATATAATATATATACAGAGAGAGAGGGGGAGAGAAAGAAAATATTTTTTAGGTACATAATCTTCAGTTAATAACCAACTACGTTTTATAGTACAATGCAATATATTTTTCAAAGCTCTTGCCAAAAGGAAATTTTTGTCAAAATCAAAACTTTTATAAAAAAAAATGAATATTCCTGATATCCATGTTATATATGGCATATGATATTTATTGTATTATATCAAAATAATTCCTAATGATATATAATTAAAAAAATGCCACTATATATTATAAAAGATTTATAAGATATTATAAATTAATAACTTAACAATAAATATTGTTAATTATTTCACTAAAATTTGTTTCATATATTTTTAAATACAATTCTTCCAATTCTATTTGCAGCAATGGTGATTTTCAGTATATATTTTTTTTTAATTTTATATTTGCCCTTAAAATTTAAAAGTAGTTCAGTAATTATAAAAGATGAGATATTACATTTATCTGAAGTTTATCTTGTAATATTAATTTATTAGGGTAATAGGAATCCTTTTCAAAACTTATTGTCAACACGATTAGTACTTTGTACCAATCGAAAGATAGTTAATATCTATTTTAAGGAAGGTATTCTTGTAATCTAATTAGTTAAAGTAAACACAACAGGATATTGCAAGATATATGTACCGTAAATATATACTTATTTTAAATTTAAAGTTTACTAGTTTACTCAGATATATTTCAGCGTAATCACTGAATCTAACAAAGTTAAAGTAACTTAAATATTCAATACTTATGCGTATTTGATCTTTGGTAAATTGACTATGCTGTTCTTTTATCTTAAATCATACATTAGCAACTTGAAATTTAATGAGAAACTTTAAGGTGCCATTATAAATGTGGCATTGTTTTTTAAAGTATACAAACATTGAATTTTAAATAGTTTAAACTACTACTGTATTTTATTGTCACAATGATATTTTATTGTCATTTTACATAATTGTCATGTCATCAATCAGTTAATTTTTTTTTATACCGTATTGTGAAAAAGGTTTCGAAGAACAAAAATAATTTATTTCTTTAATGCATGTTTTTAAAGAATCCACAATCAATCACCCCATATTATAATTTTAAAATTCCAAAAAGAGAAAAAAACGTATATATAAGTATTTCTATAAGAATCAATAAATGTAGATTTTTTTATTCACTATGTAAATTATTTTTAATTGCTTATACAGTTATTCAAAGAAAAAATGTAATTGTTCATAAATATATTTCATAGGCAATGCAAAAAAATAATATTAAAAAACATTAAACTCATTTGTTAATTTTTTTTAGCTTTTAAAAATTTAATTTTTAAATATATCAACTTAAATGCAATCATTATATTATTTGGTTTGAATAAACCATTGTTAATGAAATATTTAATTATTTTGTATTTATAGTTTTCTATATTGCTAGCTATTACTAAAGATCTTTAAAACACGCTTTTAAAATAATAAGAAACCAAAATTCAGAGTATTAAATTAAGTGTGGTGTAAAGCTTTTAAATGTACTTGTGTTCATATCATTAATATCAAAACACAATGCTGTTGAGAAAAATAGTTTAGCATACATAAAAATAAGTTTACTTTTAACTAGAAATAAAATACATATATTTGTAAAAACATGTATAATTTCTTCATGCATTTTGGTAGTGAACAAATGAAAATACGTGCATGAAAATTTGGACAATAAAATTAATAAAAAAATTTGCTTCTTGGAATTGTGTCCAATAATATAATTATTAAGAATATATTATTGGAAATTAACAAAATATCATTTTACAGAATTGTCCATGCCTATATAATTTTAAAATAGCGATATAGATTTGGAAACACATAAATTCATTATGCAAATATATATGTAAGTATTATAATATAATGTAATTTATGTTTAGTAATTTTCTTTGCTTTTCTATTCTGCACTTCTGTAATATGAAGAAAGGGTAGAGTTTTAGAGTATAAATTTCTTATTTTGGAATAAATTGCTTCAATTTTTCTAAAAAAACATCCTTAATTTCATATATTTTAAAATTTAATACACTACTGGCCATTAATTTTGCTACACCAGGAAGAAATGCAGATAACAAAATGATATTTATTGGACAAATATATTATGCTAGAAATAACAAATGATTAAATTAAAATAAAAAAAAAAATTGGCTGGATAGATTCTGAGAAATCAGTACCCAGAACAACCACCTCTGGTAGTAATAACAGCAGTTATACCCCTGGGCATTGAGTCAAACAGAGATTGGATTGCATGTACATGTACAGATGTCCATGCAGCTTCAACACGATGCCACAGTTCATCAACCGTAGTTACTGGCGTTTGGGACGAGCCAGTCGCTCGGCAACCATTAACCAGACTTTTGCTATTGGTGAAAGATCTGGAGAACGTGCTGGCCAAGGCAACATCCGAACATGTTCCGTATCAAGGAAGGTCCGTACAATACCGGCAACATATGGTCGGGCATTATCCTGCTGAAACGTAGGGTTTGGCAGGGCTCGAATAAAGGGTAGAGCCACGGGTCGTAACACACCCGAAATGTAACGTGCACTTTTCATAGCACCGTCAATGCGAACAAGAGGTGACTGAGACGTGTATCCAATAACACCCCATACCATCACGCCAGGTGATTGTCCAGTATGTCGATGGCGAATGAACGCTGCCATTGTGCGTTCACCACGATGCCGCCAAACTCGGATGCGACCATCATGATGCTGTACACAGAACCTGGATTTATCTGAAAAGATAACGTCTCGCCATTTGTGCGCCCGGGTTCGTCGTTGACCACACCATTGAAGGCGCTCTTGTCTATGACGCAGCGTCAAGGGAAGCCGCAGCCATGGTCGGGGAGCTGAGAGTCCATGTTGCTGCAAACGTCGTCGAACTATTCGTGCAGACACTTGTTGTCTTCCAAACGATCCTATTTCTTGGCTCACGGCTCGTGCCATGGTTGCACGATCCATCACGATAATATGCCTGTTTTCTCGGCTTCTAGTGATAGGTGGCCGTTGAGATCTCGCATGGTGTTCCGTATTACCGTCCTGAACCCATCGACTTCATATTCTGCTAACAGTCATTGGATCTCGAACGACGAGAGCAGCAATACTGCGATAAGATAAACCGCAATCCCGGTACGCTACAATTCAACCTTTATCTACGTCAGAAACGTGCTGGTACGCATGTCTCCTTCTTACACGAGGCATCACAACAAGTATTCACCAGGCAACAACGTTCAAATGCAATTTGTGTATGAGGAACCGGCTGAAAAATTAAACACAATGTAGGTGTTGCTACTGGAGCCTACTTTGTCCGAATGCGCTGAAAAGCTAATAATTTGAATATCACAGCACCTTCTTCCTTTCGTATAAATTTCACGTCTGTAGCATGCCGCCTTCTTGGTGTAGCAATTTTAATGGCCAGTAATGAATTATGTTACTTTCTTCAATTTCAGAAACCCTATTTTTATTACAGAATCTTGCTTTACTAAGCCTTAATATTTAATTCGAACTAAGCTTCATTCATAAATTTTTAATGTGATTCCCAATTTTATATTGTTAAAGATTAGTACTCCTTGTGCTTTCTGATTATTTGTTGATAGGGCTAGATTTGTTAAAGGAAATATTACTACGGCGTTTCATAAGACAAATTGCTAACAAAAGGAGGAAGTTGGAACTGTGGTGAAAATCAGTTGAACGAAGCAGAAATTTTTTAAAATATGTGTAACAACAGATTAAAATTATATTATGATTTAATAAAATATACAAATGGATATACGCTGTTCACTGATAATTTTTATATGTATTTTTTATTTCGTTTTTATTTATATTATTTTTACTTCTGTTAAATGTATTTGGCCGGAGGAAATGGGAGAGAAGACTCACACATCACAATTATTACACATACATCTATATATATTTTTAAAGAGTGTATGTGATTAATTGATTATACAATATTCTTATGGACTAATAAGGGAAAAATACGAATTATTTGAACACCTAAAATGAGAAGAACAAATATGTCCATGGTGAATAAAGAACATTTTCCGATTCTGTAATAATAACAGAGATTGTAAATATCTTGTATGTAAATTTTTAAATGAAATATTTTTAATGTTTTATAAAATACTAAGTGATTATCATTCTATCCAATGAACTGTATCTGCCAAAATTATAGTTTATAAATTTTAAGATTATTCATGTGATATTTGATAAGTTGGTAGAAAATTGTGAGACATGACGGTTGAAGGATTGGTGCAAAAATTCTGTATGTTTGATAGTCTCACGATAACCTTTACATGTTTTGAGCATCAGAAGAATCGATATTGCTGACTGTAAGATTTTTCCGGGCGTTTTTAATGAGCACTTATCAGTTAATATTACATTTTAAAGTTAATATCGGTAACAAATTTAAAAAAATATCTCTGCATGCGTAGAGATGTTTGAAATATTCTTAAAAAAATTAGATGAAATGAAGAACTTTTTTTATTTAACATAAAAATAAATTATCATATATTGTATTATTTTCTCTTTATATACATTTTTGGTAATGTTTTTTTAAGTGAGAGAGGCTTATGTCATAGTGCAAACGACATAGAAGATAGCCGGAGAGGAAATACATATTTTTTGGTATAGTGAGTTCATTAACAATTCCTCTCGGCATTAGAGTTTGAAATATAAAAGAAAGGAAATACATAAAAAATGTAATACAATGAGACAAGTGTCATAAAGAAATAAAACTAGACATTTTAAAGTGGCACATGAAAGCTGAGGGAAAAGTTCAAAGTTTATAGCAGTTTTACATCCCAGGGTCCTTGTTCTTTTGGATGGATGGGTGGCCCATGTAATATAAAATGATCTCTTTTTTATTTGTGTGTGGACAATCAAGGGTTTGGAGGAGAGATATTTGACCATTCCTTTGAAGACAATAAGTTTCGTATTCGTTTTATGATAAAAAAAACTATATAAGAAGTGGAAGGAGAGAAGAAGACAACTATAAAGTAAAGGTTTGAACCGGGAGAGATATAGAAAAAACGAACAAGCATCCGATGAGATAGATAGAATGAGAGATGGAACAGACCTACTACACAGGTAGAGACTGAACAAGCCTCCGATTACTGAGATGAAGCAGACCTACAAATGAGAGAGATAGAGCAGACCAGTTAAAGGGGAATACCGTAGCAATGAGATAATGAAAGTTGAGTTACTGAAGTGATCTACCAGGAGTGATGCACGAGTGTATCAGTTTTCCCACAGAGTTATTTATATAAAGGGTGTGATTCTTTTTAACCTCTTCCTCAGGACCCTGACCACAATGTTTCATAAATTTATTTTGATTAAATTTGTACATTGTTAAGATAATTAGAAAAGAATGTTCAATGTAAATATTTAAATTTAATATTACAATAAAATAGAGTTATTAATAAACTTTGTCTTCCTGAATTGTTCTCAGTAAGTCTCCACTATTCTTTACGAACCTGTGTTAGTTCGGTGTTTCTTATATACCAGTGTTTCTCAACCTTATAGTATTTACTGCCCAATTTTTAATCATAATTTTCATCGCACCCCCCCCTCCTCTCCGCATACAATAAAATATATACAATAATATTTATTTTGAGTATTTTGGCGCTAAACCTACACTACAACCTTAATTTTAAACTTTACAAATTATCAAGAATACCAAAATTTATTGACATTTTGCAACACCGATCCTCAGCATTGAAAAAAACACGAATCCTATGCTTTTTTTATTGCTCTTGCGTCCCACCATGTCGGGCATTCTCACGGTTTCGTGAGAAGTTTCGATTTGTCTGGAATTTGTCTGGTCAGCAAAAAATTAAGCTAGGAGCGTTTGCAGATGTGAACAAATGTTTTCTCATAGAGAGAGGGAGATAGTTCCATGACGCCAATTTCAATTCCAGACAATCTCATTCGAGTCGATCCTTCTATCGCTATTGAATCAATTCTGAATGTGTATATTATATATTTTTTCGTGCAATTGCAATTCACCGTATTAAATATTCACGGCAGCAGACATATGCAGAATCATGGATAAATTTTTAAGCGGGCTTAAGCGAGCATTAGACGATAGACAAGCATCAACAAGTACACAGATGAGCGTTGTTCCGAAAATAAAATCAAGAAAATATTCTCAAGAATACTTAAATTTTGGGTCCACTAGTACTGAAGTAAATGAAGAAGAAAGGCCCCTGTGTATCATTTGCTCAAAAATGTTGGCGGCAGACAGCATGAAACCTAATAAACTTAAATGACATTTGGAAACGCTTTAAAGTGAGTACGTAAACAAACCCAGAGAATTCTTCGAATTAAAATTAAATCATATGAAAAGCAAAAATCATTGTTTAAAAAAACTTTGTCTGTGAATGAAAAAGCTTTATTGCCTCTTAAAAAGTTTCATATAAAATAGCCAGATGTAAAATGCCTCACACCATTGGTGAAGAGCTTATTTTGCCAGCCGCGATTGATATTGTAGAATTTATGTTTGGAGATAACTTTGCAAAACAAATGCAGTCTATACCTCTTTCAAATGATACTGTTGCCCGTCGAATTGCTGATTTAGCTGAAGATGTAGAGTGTCAGCTTTTGTGGAAGTTGAGTTACAAATAGTTTTCAATACAACTCGATGAGGCAACAGATAGTAATAAAGATGCTCATTTCATTGCCTATGTTAGATTTTGTGATGGTTTGTCAGTAGTAGAAGAATTACTTAACTTAACTGCAAACCAATAGAACTAAAAGCAACAGCACTCGCTTTATTTGCTATCTTAAATGATTTTATGAACGAGGCAAACATAGAATGGAAAAATTGCGTCGGAATATGCACGGATGGTGTTCGTTCTTCAGGAAGATTCCAAAGTATTCAAGCACTTGTGAAACAAAAATCGCCACAGTGCATCTGGACACATTGCATGATCCACAGAGAAGCTTAGGCTTCCAAAAAAATGAGTCCTGGTTTGAATATGTGTTAACAACGGTTGTAACCGTAGTAAATTATACAAAAATGAGACCCCTGAAATCAAAAATCTTTTCCGCACTTTGTAAAGACATGGGTGCAGTACATTCACCGTTACTATTTTATTGCGAGGCAAGATGGTTATCACGAGAGAAGTTTTTGAAACGTGTTTATGAATTAAGAGAAGAAATCGCCGTTTTCCTAGAAGAGGAAAACAGATAGGAAATTGAGAGGTTTCACGATAGTTTATTTGTGACGAAATTGAGCTACATGGTCGACATATTCGAGAAATTAAATAACTTGAATATTCAACTGCAAGGAGCAAATACACATATATTGGATACGAGTGATAAAGTTAATGCTTTTTGTAGGAAATTGGAATTGTGGAGCAGAAATTTAAAGCAAGAAAACGTAACAATGTTTGCAAATTTGAATGATTGTATTAAAACTTACAAGGCTGAAGAACAACATGTAAAAGTTGTTTTGTAACCATTGAAAATCATTTAGCAATGCTAGCAAATAATTTTAAAAAGTAGTTTCTTGCTGACGACAAACTGATATCAAGTTACAAGTGGGTGAGGGATCCATTTCAAAATACTCCAGAAGGACTCTCAATCGAAGAGGAAGAAACCTTAATGGACTTCACGGCAAGCGGTGAAACCAAAAGACAATTTAGTAATAAAGCACTCTTTGAATTTTGGGCACGAGTGGATGATGAGTTTTCTGTACTAAAAACAAGGGAATTTTGCATTCTACTACCATTTACAACATCTTACCTTTGTGAAACTGGATTTTCTGCGGTGGCTTCTTTGAAGATAAAATATAGATCTCAGCTAAATATAGAAAAAGAACTGAGAGTGTCTATTTCTAATATTAAACCCTCCTTCGAAAAACTTTGCTCTGAAAGACAGTCCCAAGGAAGTCACTAATAATTATTAAATTTGTTTCTAATTTAGTAAGTTGTTTTAATTTAATAAGTTAATTATTAAATATGTCAAAATGTATTTTGTTTTGTATGTGTGTGTGTGTTCTTTCCTTTCAGTCACTTAATCAATTTTTTTAAATAAAATTTTCTCTTGGATGTGCTCGCACCCCCATAGGGGGGCGCGCCCCACTGGTTGAGAATCATCGTTATATACAAAGTTCCACCACAACACCTACTTACTCATTTAAAAATATCTATTCAAAGACTCTTAATTGGACACAACTATTTGCTTACATTTAATATTTATTAACTGAAGAAAATAAATGTATCAACCATATTGCAAAATCACTTTTGTCCCAATGGCAAAGTGGTAGCTTTTTATACTCCCAAGGCACAGGTCTGACTTTTGATCCTCGAAATATGCAGCTTTTCATCCTGTTAGTGGGTTGATAAAACTGAGTACCAAGAATGCTTTTGAACTAAAGATAGGGGATTTTCCATGAGGCTGACCACCTAGCCGGGACAACGGTTCTCCTCCCAGAGGCCTTGGGCGAGTAAACAGGCATATGCTCTGTAAGCATTGACCCCCGATAGGACGTGTTGCAGCTCTTAGAATTAAAAGATACTGAGAATCACTTTAATATTATATTATTTAAAATTCCATTAGCAATTCAGAATAAGTGAAAACCTTTGAGCACAAAAGAATAATTCAAACTGTGATTACAGTCCTTTTGCTAATAATGCTTTTTATACTTATATTCAGCTTTATAGCAACGATTTGGAATAGGCGTTTTTCTAATGAACAGAATTTTTTTTATTCTATAGCGACCAGTGGAGGACCCTTCAAGTTTAATAACGAAGTCTGGAGGTAATCAAAAATCAAGAGAAATTATTTTTCCGTGTGTGTCAGGCAAAGTTTGGCATATTTTGTTTAGCCTCTTCTTCTAATAACTACGAGGACCCACCTATGGAGTAATGATTCTGTACGTACTGCTTTGACCTATTAAAAGAGATGTCATCAATGACACCTTGAGCTAAAAGAGGTAGTGTAATAACATCATGGAAAACTATCAGGCCATTTGAAAGGAATAAACATACCTAAATACTCTATATTTTCCAATGTAGGTTTCTCACGTCATTTGCAAATTTATCAAATAGGAAACTTGTATATTACATGGAATAGGAATTATTTTCAGAAAAGCTAAGGAACTATAAAAATGTTTCCAAAAATGTCTATTTCATGCTTTAGCATAAATTAATGGAATGATGGACATACTAATGATTTATCATACTATGCTTTCAAATTGATGAAACACTTTAATTTGACCATTCATTTATATGATAACGATGAGAATCCTCTTTAATACTCCTATTCAATTCAAATTAGTTAATTCCGTCACAGAATTTTGCATCAAACAAATTATGAACAAATTAATTTATAATTCCAACAAGGAAAACTTTTATTTGGAAAAAAAGGCATAATTTATTAAAATCTAAATGTAGAATCTTAATATTAATATAAAAATCACCAGTGATCAATATTAACAATATGAAAATAACAATAAAAATTTAATGTGTGAAGTAGAATAATAATTGCAAGAATATATATTTTCTTAACAGAACTTTGAGAACAAAGATAGCTATCACTTTATCTTCGAAATCCGAAGTCCTCAATGTTTCAGTGAAGCATCTTGGGACAACACATATTTTTTACAAGTATAAAGTGTACTAGCTTTAGCTCTAACATCTTAAATTACACACAACACATAAATGACATGAAATAATAATTAATTCCTAAATACACAAAACGATTATAACCATTTTTCATGCAAAAAGTAGAATAAATAAACCAACCAGTGCAAGAAAATTGCTCTACATACAGGAATGTTTACCAATTTAGATGCTAAAAAGCTATATCTTTAGATATTATTAATCAATTACTTCTTAAATGCAATCAATCAGTCTCCTGTTATTTTTTTTATTTTATTCATCAATTATTATTAAAAATTAATAAAAAATAAGTTTTCATTTTTGCATGTTCAGGCCCAATTGTCAATACAACATCTTTGAATGCATTTCTTAATGAACATTTTGCAATTGAATGATTTCCTCTAAAAGATTTATACTTTAGTTTTTCAAGGCATTTAAAGTTTTTATCAAAGCATTACAAGAAAATGTAGTGTCTATTTGGTTCCAAAGTGTCTTCGAAAAACGAAGTAATTTTTATAAATTTATTTATGGTCGTATACGAAGCTAATGTGCTCGTTTATAGTCATAGATGTGCAATGCAATCTTACATATGATGCAATTGAAGATAGATATGAATTAATTTTTATTTGACAACATTTAAAACATTACATATCAAGCTAATAGTTCCATTTATTTTGTTAAAAATACATTTATTTAATTTATTATTGTTGTTTCTGATGACACTTGGCAACGCCAAGCCCGCCCGTCAGAGATTAGGTGAATAAAGTTAGAGAACCTTCACTTTTTTTGTGAATAGAGCATCCTCATACAAGATGGAAGTACGTCTTTTGGCTTATAGTTGGCAGTACGATCTGAATCTTCCAATTTAGAGATTGAAACCAGTGAAGACCTAAAGCTTCAGGCTAAGACGGGATTCGAACTCGCCATCTCTCGGTAACAAGAATGATGGTTTAACCAACCAGGCCACCACGGCCTATTTATTTTATTATGTTGTTTAATGCAAATTCTTGATTTCTTATGCAACTTTTAGCTTAGTAATTGGAAATGGATATTTGGATGCTTTAAATAACCTAAACATTTGCTTCATAAATGTCAGAATGAAAACAACAGTTTAGAAATTTTATTTAAAGCATAAGCAATTAAAGCTTATGTATGTTTCCTTCGGGGTTGTGGAAAAAAAACTATTTTAATTGTATTCAGATGAACTTCAAATTAAGTTCACTGATTTTAGCTTAGAATATGTGAGATACAATTTAATTTGATAAAAATAGTTCTTTACCCTTGCATATTCTCGTCAAGAAAAGGAAATTGATTAATAAATATCATTTAATTCACAAATTTTGTTACATAAAATAGTTTTAAGATATAGTTTTGTTCATATATTTTACATAAATTCGATTCAATACTTAGTGCTACATTTCATGAATCGAAGCAAATCATTAACTTTATCATAACAATAAATTTAAAAAAGAAATTATAATTTTTACACATGAATTCAACGAATTAAAAGAAAAATACCTTTTTTATTATAAAAAGAAATATTTATGGGCAAAAATATTTATAGCCCATCTAATCACAATTATCTTAATTTGCAACTTTACTGTTAGAAATTTGTTTTCTTAAATACATCTCTTTGTTTCTTACAAGTTATACATTCAGATTTTCATTAATTGTTAATTTATTTTAGAAAATTATCATTTTAAAAATAATCCCATTATTTTTAAACATACTTTAAATAGTAGCTTTAATAATTGTGAAATTACGGTTAATATAAGTTAAGCATTAATATTAACAAAAATACAAAAAGAAAAATTAATACAAAATAAATATATTTGTTATTCTTCATTTAAAACTATAAATTCTTAATAACTAACGAACATATTTATACTTAATTCAAAGCAAATTTATAGGAAAATTTTGTGGAAGAGAAACACTAACAGAAAGAAATATTTTTAAAATGGCTGAAATTAAAGTATTTTACGAAACAAATAGGAAAATTTTTTCCTGTTTTCTACATCAAATGCAATATTTAAATTTAGTTAAAAATGAGCAGTTCATGGAGAACAAAATTATATCTTACTTTTTGAAGAGGCGTAGCTCTTTTAATGCATTTGGTAATTGCCTTTTTTATAGCTAAAGAATAATCTTATTTACACATCAAATGAAATTTGTTATCAAATATATTGTTATTATGTTTCTCATTGTTTTCAGAGAAAATATTAGATAATTTAAGTTATATAATCTTATAATTACACTTACTGAATTCATTATTTAATATGTTTACAAGTTTAATATTATGTTTATTTCAATAATTTTTATGTAGTTTTACTTAAAATTACTTTAAAAATTATTTGTAATACAAAAGCAATTATATTTGTATAAATAAAGTTAAACTTAATGATTCATATATTTTTAAAAGTTTATTGTATATATATTTATTTTAGTAAATGAATATAAATTTTTTTATGAAATAATTTAACAAATATTATAAAAACAAATGAAAATTCTTTACCATTGATTCCCATGTTTTAATTAATGAATTAAATATTAAAACTTAAATATACGAAACATAGTACTTACATTGACAATAATAAAAAAATGAATTAAGTTAAATTTAAAATAAAATGTATTGTTTCACTTCATTATTAAAATAAATTTATACGTTTCAGTATACAATTTGTCAATAAAGTTATAAACAATACAAGTCTCTAAAGGCATGTCAGATTAAACATGTCAATTATTTTGCAACTTATCCAGTTTTTAAATATATTTTACAATTATTTCTACTTAATATTACATTTTAATTTTTTAAGAAGTTGTGACATTAAAATAGCACTAAAAATATTTACTAGAAAGTAGTGTTATATTTGAATTATCATATAATATTTAATTATTTAACTAAAACATATTCTTTCGTAATTTGTATGATGTTAATTTTTCAAATGATCAAACAAATTTCTTAGGAAATATCTTAAGTTATAAATAAGAATCTTATTGAATTTATGAAAGTCAATTATTTTGCTTTTAAGGAGCAAATTTGTATTATTAATTAACTAATCTAATGAGTTAGAGTCTGGTAAACTATATTACAATAGTCAATTAATATAAATTTAATAATGAACAACGGAATTATTCCTAGAAGATGCTTTTATGTTTTTAAATGTCAAATAAATTATCCCCTCCCACATAAAATTTGCTGGCTAGATATCTCATTAAATGAAATTTAAAGTATGTAATAATGATAAATAAAAAATAGTGTATTTGCTTTTGTTGAATATTTGTTCTAAAAACACTGCAATATAATGCTTTATTTTATTGTAAGGCAAAATATTTCTGACAGTTACTTGAATATTTACGTTGTAGAACTACATCTTTAAATTTCAGAGGAAAAAGTAAGCTAAAGAATATTGGATGGTTTTGCAGAAAAGCAGAAAATAAAAAGTAGAACAAGAAACTTTCATTTTTTACAGATTCCTTTGCGCTATTTAGGATATGTCACAAAATGTCCTGCAGCTTTCGGATGCTTTCTGGTGAATGGTCAATACAAAGTTTAACACGGCATGAAATGAAAAATAAATTGATTTTCAAAAAAATGCTGCTTAATAAAGCATGGAAAACTACTGAAAGGAAAAGTCTTTTGGTCATTTAAGCACAAAATAGAGAAGAAAACTTTTCTCATTTTTTATACATTTCGTAGCTCAAAAAGTAAGTATTGACTAAATATGATCTAATGTTACTGCTTACTGTATGCCTAAAAAACCATTTGATTGATTATTGATATTTTATGTACATTTTTTTTATTTTAACTATCACGACGCATTTACTGTGGTTTTCTCTAAGCTAAAACTTCAATTTTGAATCACTCGATATAAATATGATTTGTTCCTGAAAAATAGAAAAATGAAACTTATGCAAATTTATTTCGATACATCATAACCATATTGATCATCAATGTCTCAGATGAAAAAAGTTGTTATTTAGCAACTAGGATCGTGTTGTAAAATATTTTAACACTTATCAAGATAAATTCTCAAAACGTTTTTCATATTACTAAGCATAAAAGACCAAAGCTGATTGAAATAAAAGGGAATCATTTTCTTGAATCTAAATGTGTTTTCCTAAAAAAATAACTATAATTTACTAAAACATATCAAAATTAACACACCAGTTTTTGCCTACAGAATATTTTTCTTTAAAGCTAATCCGTCTCTAACAAAATGTACAGAATTATCCTAATTGGAATTATTTTTTAATCAAAAACTTCATTACTCAAATATTTATAATGATTTTAATTTAATTTATGTTATCTTTATTATAGCCTACTTATCTTAAGCAAATCAATACTCTTAATCGACATTAAAATAGGTATTATATGAAACAAATAACTTGTCATTGACACATTTATTTATTCTTCAATTTCAACCACACAGTTAGCTTCCCAACCTGTCTAGTAATCATTGTCTACTACCTAGTGGATAGAGAGATCCTGAACATGGACGTGAGTTCTCTTTCTCTCTCTCTCCTGTCTTTGTCATTCCTTTGTATGAGTGCAGTATGAATGGTTGCCTATCCTATAAATAGTTACCTATGGCATGTGTGTACTGAAGAAGTCAGGCTCCACACCAAATTATGGTTCAGTTTGAAAAGTGGAGCAGCGCACCCCAAATTGACAGACTGTCTAAAAAAATAAAGCTGTTTAAATGACATTTGCAATTATTTTTATTATATAAAATAAAGCTATAAAAAACTAAATTTATGACTATATATTCTGAAAAAATTTTAGTACAATAATTATATGTCAACAAGATATTGAATAACATCTGTTACACAATTTGCCCAGAAACATTTTAAATCATTTCTTTTTGCATATAATTTAAAATTCTGATTCTACTATAAAAAACTTAATTTCAAATGAATTATCTTATTTAATTAATTATTATAATGTTTTTCAGATAGTAAATTTGAATCTTTATGCATCAATAAGAGTCCTGGTGGGTTCATACTACTGCAGAAATTTTACGAATATATTTAAAAACTTATTAAATTTATGCACTCTAAAAAAATTACAATTGTATCAGAACTAAAAAATTGGATAATCCTTGATCGCACAGCTTCCAGAAATATTTTCTTCTACTTTGAATCCATTTTCAAAAACTTTATTTCGATTAACAGCATTTTAATTAAACATTAAAAAATTAAAACAAAGATAGTCTGAATTTTTAACATCGAAAATATTTGGCAAGGAAATTCTAAAATAAAGAAATATATTCATATTATAAAAATGGTATACTCTTTTACTATATTGAGATTTTATTTAATTAATAAATAATAAATTTTATAAATATCCTAATAATTTACACTTACGAATTTG
>JAPDSC010113359.1:0-20585 GCA_026290005.1 Latrodectus geometricus
TAGTTAATAAGTATTTATTACAACCTTTGAAAATAAATCTGAATTTGTGAATTTATTGCTATTAATAGAAACATTTTATTGCATGATTTTAAAACAAAAATTAATAATATTAAGCAAAATACTAAATTTAAACTGTCCCAAACATATAATTATTTTTTAGTACATCAGACTAGAACATACATAAAGAAAGTAGTGAGTTATCTTTTTATTGACAAAGTACTGGGTCAAATAAAATCAGCAAAGTAGTTTATGATGTTTATGTATTGAGATATAAAATATTATATGACATGCCAATGGGTCATATAATAAAAATTATATGACTAATATTTATTAACTAATAAAACACAAAAATAAAAATTCTGAAATTTTGTATACATTTTAAGAAAAAAATTACAAAACATTTTTGGAATAGTTATTAAGAAAATAAATAACTTTTCAATTTTACCTGTTATTTGCAAAGTTCTGTCAATGACATAAAATTAAGATAAGAAGACGAATTAATATTGAATAAAAGATAGTAAATGAAATAATTTAACTTACAATTGTTACGAGTTATTTTCTCATATGCAGAATGGAAGGGTGGGGGAAAGGGGGATATAAATATATTATTTTAAGTGGTGAATATTACACATGAACTAAATTAGTGAAGAATGCCAGGTAAAATTTACATCATTCTGAGCTAGAATGATGACATTTATCATTAATATAGCTGGGAGCAAATAGATCACACATTAAACAAATTTGATAACTAAACAAACACAATACAACTTGATTGGAGTACAATTTGATAACATTAATTATAATAAAATTATTAATAATAAAAAATAATTATGATGATTTAAATTTTTTATGTTTGTATTAATTTATATATGAAAATTTTATTCAAATTATTTAAAAAGCACATCCAATTTTTACAGTTCCAAGATTAGTACAAATAATTGAAGTCACACCTAAATATAAGCAAAGAAATTTTATATTAAAATACAATGAATATTTTCAAATGGTTTAATAGACAAAAAATTTATATACAATCTAAGTAAAAGTACATACAATCATATTATGACTGACTTGAATAAGCGCTCAGTAAACAAATAGAAAAAAATAAGTAATTTTGTAATAACTGTTTATATCAAGCATATTGATGTAAAAGAAAATTGAGAGGAATATTGGAATTACACTGTACATAATTAAATATACAAAAAAGAATCAATAACTTTTCAAGAAGAGACAAAGCCTGAAAGTATTAGGTTAAGAATTTTTATTAAATTAATGTACTTTTTAAAGATCTTCTTAAATAACAATACAATTTTCATGTATGAATATTTGTGTGCGCATTTTGATATTAAAAATAAAATTTATGTAAATAAAGCAAGAATATCTAAAAACATCAATGTCAAATCAGTAAAAATATTTATCTTTATACAATTTCAATAAAAATGAAATTCACCTGACTGATGCATGGTAATGAATATTCTAAATTCAATCCAGTTCACTGATTTAGTCTAATTCAATAGTCGAATGTAATGCAAATGAAATTCACCTTTTACTTTAACATTTAAAAATATTATGAAATACGTTACGAAAAATTACTTTTGAATAAAATATGCTAACTAAATTAGGTAAATCATTTTGCATATTTTTATATAAAACTTATTTTTATGTAAGAATTTTTAAAAATGATTTCGATCAATATTATGTTGCTATAGCAGATAAAAAGACAACTTTATGATTTAGTAAATTGGATAAAATGGACATTAGCACAGGAATCAAGAATGAGTGGAAAACAAATCCACTAATATATTGTTTACAATAATATATTTGTCTATTGTAGTGTTCACCTCAAAGACTTCTACAAATATATACATATAGTTGTAAGTTTCAGTAGAAAATTGCACATCCATAACCACATAAGTTTAAATAAAATTTTTTAATTTTCAGATTTTTCTGTAATATTACTTTTTGTTTGCTTCAATGTTTTGAGCAATAAAATTCAAATAAATGTATGTATACCTCAAACCAAACACAAGCATTTAGAAAGAATACATTTGTTTTAAAATATTTCACTAAATATGACTTTAAATGATAATATCTCATAAATAAGATGTTATTAAATTCCACTGTATCTAATGGATATAAGTAGATTTTAGATGTTATTAAGAACAAAGTAGGTTTAAGTAATGCTTCTTTATAAACGCTAAAACATTAAAAAACAAATTCTAAAGAACAATCTTATGAAAACACAGAAAGGATTGAAGTAAAAAAATGATGCACACTTAAAACCATAGTAGAAATAATGTACATCACAAAGGATAGTATGACAGCATTCTTAGAATAAAAATTATATCTCTTTCTTAAAAATTTAGAACTTTAGTATATACATATACTGGGTTTAAAATTACTGAGAGTTTTAATGAAATAAAAAAATAGAACAAAACTTAATTGATCATGTTCAAAACCAACAAAAAACAGTACAATTGTAATACTTACACACCTAAATTAAAATATTAGTGTTGATATAAACTAAAAAAATTAACACTTTTCAGTTTTTGTAAGTATTAGGCTTAATGATACTGATGATTTTTATAATAAAGGAATCAGAAATGAGTATCAAACAACTTAATTAAATTTATTCAGTGTCATAATAGTGAAAAGTCTATAACTATATTTTAAATGAAATATATAGATATTTAACAGTGGTTTTTCAAATATTTGAATAGACTTTTAAATCACTGATAGTTTCAAGATATATTTATATCCAAACTATAAAACAGAAAAAAAGTAAAGATTTCAGAAAATATCTTTAATACATTTATGCATACAACAAATAGTTTAATTTACACTTTTTGAAAAAATTTAATACTATGTAATAGATTAAATAAATTTTTATTTTTAAAAATAATAAAAATCAGTAGGATTAAAATTTTTACAAAGCAAGTAATTTTTTTTTTTTTTTTTTTTTTTAAACAAAATAAACATTTTTGCATTGAGATTAAATGTTAACAATTATAATACTAATGATATGTGCAATTGTAGTTGGAAGAATTATTACATTTAATATAGATACTGTTGAATTAAACTCATGATTCCAATGAATAAAACAATATATTTACAATATCTGAATTTGGAGCATTTAAAAAATGAAAGACTAATTAGGGTGAGACAACATGAGCAATCTATAACATTGTCGAAGATTGGAAGCTCTGGCACGGGAACATGGAATGTCCATTGTGTGCGATGCAGGAAACCATCCCTGAAGACCATCTCTTAATCTTCGTCCTTCATACCATCCTAATAAATTAAATAAATACATAAAATTAAAAAAAAGTATTTTGTTTCAGTCAGAATAATTATATCTATATATTTTAAAAAACTTTTAAAAAAGAGATATTTCTCTAAGTAAACATCTTGATAAATATAAAAAAGAAAGAATTAAAATTAATTTTTATTGTAAATTACAGTTTTTCAAAGTAAATTTCACACTAAAATTGATATCTATCTTTAACTAAATATTATATTCAAATATTTTTATTGACATCAATCAAAAACTTTTTTGTTTCTTAATTTCTTAACATTCATGCACATAATGCAATATCTGCAATAACTTTCCAATTAATTCATACTTAAAGAATGATTTAAAAATTGTACAAAATCAGAATTCATTTATTTATAAATGATTTTGTAACTGAGTAGTTCTAATTAATTGATAAAATTAATTTATACAAAATCATGTAGCTAATTAAGTTTAATAAGTGAAATATTTATCCCTTTAAAAATCTAAATAATTTCCTAAACTAACTCTAATAATGGAAAAATGTTACAATTCTCTCTTACTCAGAAGAAATGTCATAAAGCAATGTTTAATTATATTGCACTATTTCCATTCAAAGAGAGATTTCATAGTTTGAATAAAGCTATTTAATACAAAAAACAGCAAATACTAAGCACAGTAATTAACTTTTAAATACAATTAAAATTTTTATCTGTAATAGATGAAATCTATAATTTGTAGTCTTATAATTTTACTTACCATCATTCATTTTTCGATATATTGTAACAACATCAGATTCTTGTAATGAAAGTTCATCTGGTTGTTGGGCTACATAGCTTTTGAAACACTGAACTTGAGGACAGTCTGATTAAAAAAAAAAAAAAAAAATTATTGTTAATTAATACCAAAAAGTAAAGAGAATAATTGAAAACATATATAAACAGCTTGTATGAAGCAAAGTATTTTTCAATGATATTTAAAAAATTTATATTATGTTCCAATTCTAAAACAAAAATTTAATATTCTAATCAGCAGACATCAATCAAAAGTTTTATTTAAAATAATTTCAAGAGTAAATTGGGATTATTACTGTCCAAAAAAGTAAACTTTTTTTTCACACCAAATTTTCATAGAAGAAAGGTGAAATATCCTCTCCAACAATAGAAAGGAAATATTTGGTGAAATATTAAAATTTTTGAATGTTCAGCTAAATGATTATGATGGCAACTTTTTGTGTACAATTGGATAGGTTATATGATTTAGAAAACATTTAGCAATAGTCAAAGAATAAAGATTTACCTAAAAGCAATTAGAAACTACAATAATATTCAACTGAATATAATGATTATGCTGAAATACAGTTCTCCAATCTATATATTTTCAACATATTATCTTTTTTAGATCAATGATGTTAAATCAAAGGAACTAGTATTTTGGAATGATAAAAACTTTGAACATGACATTGTTCCAGTTTAACAAGCTTTGTAAATGGGTCATGCACAGTTTGCATTTATGAAAGAGAAATATAACAAATAATTGGTGATGACTAAAAAGTGTGAAAGAATTTTTTTAAAAAATCTACTTAAAAACCAATTACCTTCAGATGAAAAAATTATTTCAAGAACAAAATGTTTAGAGCATAACATATACAAGTTAGATTAATATAACAATTTAAATTAACACTCTTTTTCTATGAAGATTACAGACAAAAATGAATTATTACACAAGTAATTTTTATTTATATACATATCCATTAAACCAGAATGAAAGTTTCAAATATTATTAGGCAAATGAATTTAAGAATATCTATTTCTGATTAACTAATAAATTTCATAACTTTATTTTAGCAAAACCTCCCAAAACATAGTTCAGCTTTCTGGAAGTTGGATATTATGTCATATTAATCAACAGATAAGATAACAAAACATTAAAACTAAAATGTCACACAATAATAATAGAATAGCCAGTATTAGGGAAATGTATTTTTCATTACCTAAGTAAAGGTTCAAGGAAATATAGTATGGCTAAGGTGTTAAATCTGTTGGAAAGCATTTCTAAACAAATTCATCTTAAAACCAAGCATAATATTAAAACAAACATTTATATTTTACAGTAATTTCTGAACAAAAATCTATGAATAGTGATATTTTTGGCTTCTAAATGTATTTAATATACAGAAGTTTGAAATAAAACCTCCTAAATTTTCTACAACAAGAATTGAAAAACCAAAAGCTTTTTTTTTTATTTATTATTTAGTTTTTAAAATATTACATTTAACTTATTACAATGTTATGCCATTTATGTAGCCTTCCTTTTAATCAAACTATTTACCAAAATTTCAGAAAAAAGAAAACACATATTGCACTTATGCTGCACTTACTAAAATGTGTTTTCATTTTTAAAAATTTCAAGAAAAATAAACTACCAAATTTAAAATTATAAAGGAGTAATTATAATAAATTATTTCATACTTTTATTCAACATGAAAAACATATGGATAATATAACTCACCATATTCTGAAATTTCAGGTGCCTTATTTTGGGGCACTGACTGTATTGCTTCAATCCACCTAGTCCTTTCACTCCTGAAAAATAAAGTTTATTATTTTTCTATCCTAAATCAGAAAATAACTATTCAAATTATCCATTCTTTCAAATTGCTTATCAAAAAATTGCTGTTAATCATAATAAGATACATACATTTGAATTGAATAAGCAACAAGAATAAATTGCTCAAAAATATGCATTTAAAAACTAAACCATGTAACAAAATGAATTGCGTAAACTGCTTTTACACAAATGATGAAACTTATATCTCATGTTACACATTCCATATTATATACCAGGGATGGCCAAACTTTTGGGATCTGTGGTCTACCAATGGCAGAAATAACGCAAATGTTTATATATTTATTTTCGTGACAAAAAAAATGGTACATGATCTAATTTTTCTAAAAAAAAATTTAAAAAAAAATTTAGTATTTACAAAACAAAAATTTACTGACGAAAATAATCAAAGTATTCATATACATAAAAATTGACCATCAATTTCACTTTGTTTAGATGAAATTTGACACTGTATATCTGCGACAAGTTTATCATATTGTGGTGGATACGAGCTTGTTGCAATGTGTAAACACGAAATTATATGTTCACCTGTTAAACGTGACTGATGTTTAGATCTTATGGCGTTCATTGTTGAAAAAGCAGATTCGCAAAGATACGTCAATCCAAAGTATGATTTCAAATACAAAATCAATTTGGAAACGTTTCCTCAGAAATTAATTTCCAAAAATCAGTATCGCTAAATATGTTCTGGATTTAAGAAATATATCGCATCTTAATTTAATAATTTCTTCTTCGACCGTGACTAATGTGATATCTATAAAATGTCCTATTTTTTCAGATACTCCATCAATGTTGCCATTTTCATTAAATGAAAATATCATAAAATTAAGTATTTCTTCCAACCTAAATAAGTCTGTGAATCTTCTTTCAAATTCTTCAAACAAAACATTTAAGTGTTTAGCAAAATCTTCGAAGTCTCGGTTTGGATTATGGATGCACTCTTCCTCCATGTTTTTGAAGTTTCTCAATTCATGTTTTCTTAATTGAGATGCATACCATTTTATCGTTTCTTTGAAAGTTTTAATCGCACTCATCATGTCTGTTAAACATTTATTCTTTTCTTGTAGATTTAGGTTTAAGTCGTTAAGTTTTGCAGTGATATCGCAGAGAAAAGTTAGTTTCATGAGCCATTTCCCATCTTCCAATTCAGTAATGAGCTCTCCTTTTATTTGTAGAAAATTTCTTATTTCTGGTAACAGAATACGAAATCTTTTTGAAAAGCACCACGGCTTAGCCACCTCACGTCTGAGTGCAATAAGAACTTTCCGTACTTTGATTCAGTTTCTTCCAAAAACCCCTGAAATTGTCGTCTCTGAAGACTTCTTGAACGAAATGAATTGACGATTTTAAAAGCAATTTGCATTATATCATTAGACTTTAGTGTTTTTGAACACAATACCTGTTGATGGATAATGCAATGATAATCTTGTTCCCTCATTTGTCCTTTCACTGGAATTATAGTTAATAATTCTTCTTTTGAAGTCATATCTTTGAAAACCATTCTCACAAAAAGGCATAACTGTGCAATAACACTAACATCTGTGGATTCATCAAATTGAAGTGATAGGAACTTACAAGCTTTTAAACCGTCATTTAATAAATTTTCCAAATTATTATTCATAGCTTCAGTCCGTTGCATCACAGTGTTAGGCAACAAAGAAATATTATTTATTGACGATATTATTTCAGAATTGTTTTTAAAATCGTGGAAAAGCACTTTTCTAGCTTTAATGAAAGCTTTTTTTTTCAATTCTCCATCTTCGAATGGTTTTTTTTCGTTTTATCAAAACTTCTGTAATTTTAAATGACGTCAATGTTACTGCTTTAGCTTTGGTGCCTGATTTCGTAAATACCGATTGCTCTGTAAATGTAAATTCGACTTTAATTCATGCACTTTAATTTCTCGAAGTTCATTGCCGATTGGAAAGTCTGTAGCGTAATTTAAGTGCATGGTTTTAAAATGTCTTTCGACGTTTGCTTTTTTTGGTAATGCCACACTTGAGTTACATATGAGACAAACACA
The DNA here is from genome assembly GCA_026290005.1 of Latrodectus geometricus. Taxonomy (NCBI): domain Eukaryota; kingdom Metazoa; phylum Arthropoda; class Arachnida; order Araneae; family Theridiidae; genus Latrodectus; species Latrodectus geometricus. Next base: position 7,920 of record JAPDSC010113359.1, read on the forward strand.
TTTCTCCTTCACCATAACAAAAAAGAAATCATCTTCCCACTCATTGTGACAATGGTATGTTTTACTTCTCTTAACACTGGTGCCTGGCTGAGTCATTTTGGTCGGGTTGTTGTAAAACAAATTTAACAGTTTGGTATCAACAGTTCAAACATTCTACAGTTTTGAAACAAATTCGTATCTGTGCGGCAGGAAGCGAGCGACCTGCCATGTAAGCCATTGTATCAAATATTTAACAAACAATTCGAACAAGGCTATCACTGGTACATGAGCTTACCATTATTTTATGCATAATATAAGAAATATTTTAAACATATATGTTAAAAATATTTTAAATAAAAAATTTACAATTTTAAAGCCCTGAATATTTTGCATGCATATTAAAGTAATATATTTAACAATTTTAAGATGTAAAAAGATGGTTAAGATAATTTTCACAAATGTAGTTTTTCTGGACAATAAACTTTTAATATAATTATTAATTCTTACATTGTTTATGCTAATATACAAAATTATAATCATGCATTAAAAAATCATTTTCTAAAGAAAAGCACATTTAACCACAGAAAATTACATACAAATAGTACATGAAATGACTTAATCAAATAATAATTAAAGAGAATTATGCAATAAAAAATTTTCCTTCTAAACACAAATAAGCATTATCAATAAATGAAAAGTTAATTTCTCTAATGATACAATCACTTACATCAACGAACAATTTAGAATCATATCAACTTCTGAACCCTGATGGTTACTCAACAGCTTCAGATAAATCAAATACCTGCAGACATTAGGTGCAACAAGAGGAAGTTGCAGGTCATTTCCACTGACAGCAGTTGCATGCACTTTTTCACGTGAGCAATAATCGATAACTGTGTAACAATCATCACTGAAAAGACAAACACAAACTATAGAAGTATAAACATTAACCATATTATATAAAAAGCTGTCATGTAAACAACTTATTCTTATTAAAAATAATTTTTTTAATTTAATTACTGAACTGAAATTATTATAATACAAACATTGATTAAGGTTATAAAAATAATTTTTAATTGATCAATGCAAATGACTGTGAACACATTTTCAACATTAATTTTGGAATTGTTAAATTACAAATTATGTTTCCTTTTCAAGAAGTTTCTAAGCTCATACAATCATATAAAACATTACAAAATATCCTGCTATCAAAAACCTACAATAACATTTTAAAGTAATATATTTCACTATTAAATCAATTATGTTCAAATGATTTACTAAATTTTATTAAAATTTATCAACAGTCACCATAAATTATCCTAGAATCAAACTATATTTTTATATATTTTAAATAAAGAAAGAATTAATTCAATTTTATGCTCTCCATAAGTATGAAAGAATATATGTAATTAAGTGTAATACAAATTTTTATTAGAAAATTTGAGAAAAATGCACACGTTTCATTTATTTCTTACAGCTAAATAAATTATTTTGGAAGAATTTTATTGCGCTATGAAATAGTAATTTAAATAAGTAAAAGAAATAAATTTTCAGATGTAAAAGATATAAGGTTTGGTTTATTTGTCACTTTATGCACAGGAAGACAAATTTGACAGTAAACTTTTACAGTTTAAAGCTACAAACACAAAGGTTCGACGTGGGAGTGAAACTTCAACCGTTGAATGAAACTCACTGATATTTGAATGTCACATTTGATCATTTGAATGTGGTAAAGTGATTATCTTTTATATTTTTTCAAGAGCATTTTTATATATTTTATGATCATTTACTAAACACTAATTCTATTAATTTCTACTATAATTCAGAATTTACATCTTTAGTGGATTAGCATACCTATAGTTGACGTAGGAATTGAACATACAAACTTTTGAACAAAAACTTCAAGCCAAAAGTAAGTTTCAAACCCACATCCATGGGCAATTAAGCCAGAGCATTATCTATTCAGCTATCATCTTATTCACAAGCAAAGTATTGGAAAAAGTATATAATTTCACATTGTCAAATATTTTAGAGATTTCTAAATAACTATCTAAAATTTATAAATTATTAAAAAAAATGTTAATTAATAAAAACAAGAATATAAAACAAATACAATATACTTTTAATAAAATACTAATCTAAAAAACTTAAAAATATTTTAAACTCACTTTTTTCTTTTAGTAATCACCAAAAGATCATTGAAAAGAAAGATGAAAACAGGAACTTTAACACATCTATTAGAGCGACCAAATGTTTTCTTATCAAATTCTAGTTTCATAAATTCTCCTTTTTTCAAAAGCCACCTAGAAGCAGAGATAAGAGGTATCACCTGTAATAATAAAAAGAATTAATTTGCATAAAAAACAATTTTCTAGTATGAATTTTTCTAAAAGTCATACTTTCAAGTAAAAATTTTGGAATTTTATGAGGAATTAACAAGTTATTAATTTTTGACAGTTCCTTCATTTATTCTTTTACACAGTATCTTTTTAAGCAGTTGTTACAAAGATTTATCGATTTAGTCTAATTTTAAACAATAATTTAAATTCAGTACATTTTTTATTCTTTAAAACATTTTTTTCAACTTAAAAATACTTTACAAGTAATAAAAATACTTTATTTGTTAAGTATGTATTCTATAGTATATTATTGTTTAATGTAAAAAATGTTCCTTATTTCCCTATATTAGTTTATCTTTTGATTTTTAATAACCCACATGACTAAACTGTTATATATTACACTCTCACTTACCAAAGTGAGTGAGTTGTTTGGGAAATTTTGTAAAAGTGTAGTAACAGTGGAAGGTTACAAATAAGTTTGCAGCCAGGTCAATAAAAAATATTCCTTTATTCTTTTTTTCAATGTTTATTTTACATTTAAATAAATGTTGTATGGTTAAAATATCATCCACTCAATTATTTAGTAAGACAGTTTCAACAACAGTCATTTCTTAAATATTTCCTCATAGCTTTTTATCAAAGAAAACTATCTAGCAATATAAAGCAAAAAATTGCAATCTTCCATTCCTTATTGTACTCCCATTTTAGATTTAAGTGTAAATGACACAGAAAATAATGATTTTGTTATTTAACATTTTAATGTAATTAATTTTAAAAATTCTATTGTATTTAAGATACAAAAATCATACATGACAGAAAGATATTCAAAATGACAGTGTTTACTTTATAAAGTAAGTAGTGCCATTTAGATTATGAAAGTAGAATAATTAAAGTAGGATTCAGTGCTATTTTAACTATTTTTATATTATTTTTAATAGTAAGCAAATGCATTGTAAACCAATTATTGTTTATTATACTCATAATTAAAAACTGCAATGAGACTCAGCTTGTTTATTGGATATGATATGAATCATACTAAAATCGTAACTATAGCCAGATACTTTAGATATTAAGTGACATAATATAATAAATAAAAGAGATTGTTTACTTTACAAATGAAACCACGGATAAAATAATTATATCTTATATACAATAGAAGTTTTTCATAAATTAAGAATCATTTATTGAATCAAAACCACTGCTAAACTAATTTAATTAATAGTAAATTAAATTTATGAATGATAATTTCACAAATAATATCAATATGGATGATAAAAATTTGGAACAGAAAGAAGAAGGGAGTTAAATCAGCATTCAAAATGGAAGCATTATGAAGTTATGATAATTTACTAAAATAAAATTTGGGAATGTTAATTTATTAAATAAAATTTACAACAGAAGATGATTAAATCATTATTGGTGCATGTTTGTTAGTTTTATATAAAAACTTTCTACTATAAAGTAATTCATTCAAAATAAATGGCGATTGCTTATTTTTCAAGATTATTATTACCAAAAATTATTTAATAAACAGAAAAAGTTAATATCTATTTAATCAATGTAAATACTTTTAAAAATTTGTAATAAAAATTTATTTATATATATATCGTCCATGTTATGAAAAAGTTTTTTCCCCCAACATTTACCAAATCTTAAAACAAAATCATGAGTATAAAAAAAGTAAGACACCATACATTAGAGAATAATCATATGTGGTGTACCTTGCATTCCTTAAATTCTAATTGTTTATTTAAAATAAACATTTCTTCAACTCTTTCCATTTTTCTAGCTCCTTCATTACATTCCATAAAAATCTAAAAATAGAAATTAATTATAAGTATAACAGAAATAAATGATGTCATAAATTACAATACAAAATTATTTACAAGAAATTAATTCTTAAACACGTATGAGATACATATAAACAGTCATTTTGTGAAGAAATAAGTGTAAAATATTTTATGCAGAAATGATCATAGGAACTTAAATGATAATAAAGATAAAAATAAAATTTAGCAACTTTAAGTTTTAATTTAAATATTCGTAATAATATCTGAAAATCTTCATAAATTACAAGTTAGATTTTTTTCATCGACTAACAAGAGATTTTACTCATAAAGGGGCAATTCAACTAAGATTTGGGAGATAATAATTTTAAAACAGATTCCAAATCACAACAAATATTTCTGCAAAGATGGGAATCCAACTAACAAACTTTGTTAAGACAACAATAAATAAATTCTAGAAATATTAGTAAAATTTATTTTCTGCTTTATTAACTTTTTAAAATGTATATATAAAACTAAGCAAACTTAAATAATTGAATGATTGAAAATAAATTATCTTTGAAAATATGTGATTGAGTTAAATTTTAATTTTTAAAAATGACATTAAATTGGAATTATTTTAAGAGTATTTTTACCCCAATAAAGTTTTTACAATTTCAGAATTTAAAGTTACCTTTTAAAAAAGTTCACGAAGTAAATTTTTACAAAACTTATCTAAAACAATTAAATAGTTAAATTTTTAAAATTAAAAATATTTTTTTTTATATAAATTTGATTAATTTTTCCCCAATATTAATTATTTACTTATTTATCAGAAATCATGATATTCAATGGTGAAAAATTTGGGAAAAATGGAAGGGTAAAATTTCATTTGGAAAAGCAGTGTTTGGTTTTATTTTCTCTATAAAATCACCTTTGCACACAAATCTAATTTGACTGGGATCCACAGTTTAAAGAGGATTCTGAATGAATAAAAATATTCATATCTCAAGGTAGGAATAGAATTCACAAGTAGCTGAACTGAAGGATACAGTATTATCCATTCAGCTGGCAGTTTTAATGGGAACAGAGAAAAAAATTAAGAAAATATTTCTCAATACAAGTTTGATTTTATACTAATTGAAAATAATATTGGGAAACACCAATTATATATATATAGAACACATAAACTTAACTTAAATATATTATTTATTTTACATGTTACTATTAGCTTATACTAATCTAATTAGCTTTCGTTTAATAGGAAATCTCATAACAAAATATTTAACTTTTTTCATCTTAATAACATTCTTATTTCAAAAATTAATTTTAGATGATATATTTTCAATATAAGTAATATAGAATAATATTTAGATCTCACACATATCTTAGTTTATATTTTATAAAACATAAGAATCAAGTATTTTGTAAAGATATTTTTTAAAAATGAACAAATAAAAAATTTACATAAAATTATGTTAAAAATAAGCAAGAAAACTTATGAAAAGAAGTCTAACTGCATACTTGAATAGAAATAATAGAACACAAAATTACCCTGTGTACTGTTTCAAGTGCTGATTTGCACACACTATAAGATGGAGAATCTGGTACAAGCCATTTAAAAATGTTATCTATTAACAAAGGCAACCTGGCTATATGTTGCATGGGTAGAAACAGAAAAGATTCAAGACTGAGTCCTTGGCAAAGTGGATGATTTTCTAATTTTCTCAAAGCTTCCAAGAAACATAATCTACTTTCTCTGTAAATGAATCAAAAATTTTAATTTACATAAATTAGTAAAACATACATACGATTTTTAATAAAAAGAACACTAACTAACTTTAAAATGAAAAGTAAATATAAAAGTTAAAAAAAATGTAATACAATTTAAGAGACATAGATGTTAATGTTTAATACTATAGTCACAATAGTACACCAGTTACATTTTTTAATAATAATAATAAACACTTTTCATGTAGATATGTAAGATGTCAATTTTTAATAACCTTCATTTTTAAAGCAAAGACTTGGAGTACATATTCAATTTGTTTTATAATTTTCTCTATTGAAAGACAAAAGAAAACTTAAGAGAGGGCATAAAATTTCTTTACATGCAAAATTTCCTTCATTTTGCAAATATGATTTTTATGAAATTCCACAATTATTTTCCTCATAAAATCTTTTAACATGGGACTTGATAAAGATATAAATAAAAATTAGACACAAGAAGTAAAAGTAAATAAATACATGTTTAAATATAACTATGTCTTTCTGACAATTTATGTAAAAAACTGATAAAATGTAAAACAGTTTCTTAATGGGAAATAAAAAAAAATAATAAAGACATACATTAAATTGAGTAAATCAAAGTTAAATTTATCTAAAAAAATAAAATGAATAAATAATAAAAAAAAAAAAAATTAAACAGCCAGAAACACTTAAACATTTTTTCGATTTCAGTTGATGATTAAAATTTAATATCCTTAATACTTCTGAGAAGGGAATGCCAATGTTAAAAGATTTAACTGTTAATTTAAAATTCGTTTAATAAAAATCAGTGCTCAAATTTAATTTAAAAAATAATACATTATAAATTTCCAAAAGATGGAATATTTTAATTATAAAAATTATTGGTGCACAAAAGAATACTTATAGAAAAATTTACTTTATTCCACCAAAGTTTGAAAGAGCTGGATACCTATGTCATGAAATTCTGGTTACTAACACTATGTAATTTAAACCCATGATATGCTGTTATCGATACAATATTTTTGTAAATAAACTGCCATTCTTACTCAAATGTCATAGTATTTATGTTATCAGCAAAGACATCAGAACTTATATTGAGTGAAATCCTGCTCAAACTTTTGATCTGTAGCATGAGATTCTCATTATTAAATTCTAATTAATAAAAAAAACACTATATTATTAACAAGTAACATTGCTTTCTGGTCTTTTATATAGAAATGTTATACTTTTAAACTTAAATTCTTAAAAAGAAAAATGACTTTAATTAGCATAAACTCAATTGCTTATAAGTAAAATATATCTAATGCACATTTGTCTCTTTAGGATAAATTATACATTAATTCATTAGTTTCTAATAATAAAGAAATTTTCATACTTTAGTTCTTTCAATGTTCTTTCTTGATATATTCTATTGGAACAGTATTTTATATATACAGTAAAAGAAGGTAGCTGAACATGATAATTAATAATGTCACATATATCAGGGATTAGAATATCATCACTCCAGCGATCTGTGATATCAGACAATATTCTACAAGACAAAAATAATATTTCATATTATGTTATAATAAATATTATAAGAAATGAATTTTAATTTCAAGCATAAAAAGTCAGATGCAAAGACGTAAAATTACAAGTACATTCTACTTTATATATATAATACAATTTACGATTATAATACGATTTTTAAAATGGTATTCATTACATAATTAAATTGTTGTAAGTAAAGTAAATCAAAACAACTCCATTACTCATTAAATAGGTGATTTTTATCATAATGAATTGTTTTATAAATATATTATACAAGATTATTAAGAAACACTAAAAAAATACTCAATTTTACAAATTAATATCATTTAAAAAATATTTCTTAAGTAACACCAGTCACCAGGATAATATTTGTGGGCAGAAACTTTCAATATATATATAATTAATTTTGATATTTGTTCATTCCTTAAATTCAGTTAACAGATAGTAAACAGTCATTAAATTACACATTTAAATAACTGAAATTTTCACACAAAAATATTAAATTTCACATAAAAAAATGAAAACTATAAGAATTATATACTACACAAAATTAAAATTATCTTTTAAGCAAATATTTGCAAAAGAAATTTCAGGTGAAAATATAATTTGAATAATAATTTTACATAATAATAGAAGATTTAAAATATTTTAGCAAACAGTTTATTAATATACAAAGTATGTTTAATTTATACATTCTAAAAATCTGGAAACATAATACCTTCTATTTTTTTTTTAGTTAAATATTATACAATTATTTCACAAAAATATTTCAAATGATTTTTCAAACACTGTTGAGGTCAATGATTTCACTTATTATGCATTTAAATCTGTAGCTGACATTGCCAATTTAATAAACTTTTTATTGAGATAAAATTATTTAATTGGGAAATTGTCAATAGAATCTTCAATGAATCATAAATAAGATTTTATATAAAAATAAAGGCCCTCACCTTTCGCTTACTTCTTTCACTCGAATAATGTCTGAAAAGAGCACATCCTGCTCATGCTTGCTCAAAACACAAAGTGGAGATTCTATATCTGAGAATTCTGGCATTTTTATAAAATTCTCATACAGAACTTTAAGGCTTCTCATGTATGATGCTTGAGATTGAATGAATTCAAATATTGCTTCTTGAAGTTTCAGCTCCTGAGCAGATATTCTTTCGAGAATACCACTTTCCTTGACCTTTTTTAGGAAATGAAAGAGTGAAAAAAATATAGAATTAATTCTTTAGTTTTGTATTATACAGTATTTTCTGTTTTATGTATATAATCAAAATATTTAATAAGAACATTGATCATTAAAAAAAAGTTAATTGGAAATCTCATTAAATCTTTAAACTGTATTCAATTTACACTTTTAAAAGTCTGGAAATACAGTATCTCACACTTTTTTAATTAAATATTATTCAATTATTTTATAAAAATATTTAAAAAAAATAATCAAATTTGCAATTAAATGTACTTACCTCAGGTAGTTCACACCATAGTACTTTCATATCAGTAGCTTCAGGACTAAGCTGTTCTGTGACTGACAGTTGAGGTGTGGAAGATTTAACTTCACTGCAAGGACTATTATCAGGAGTATAAGACCACATAGTAGGTGATAAGCTCTTTGGACTTCGACAGAAGGAAACACGCTCCTTTATATTTCTTTCATAAAATTGGTATAAAGGTACATCCTGTAAAATTAGAAACCATATATAAAACATCTAGTAAACTAATACATAAATCTAGTCCACAGTAAATCTAGGAAGATTTCACCATGAACTAGTACTAGGACCAAGATTTTTATTTGAATGGATTTAGTTGCTTGGAAGTTTTCTGAATTTCGTTTTTTGTAACAAATGAATATAGATTACTATTAACAAAAATTCTGGGCAGGTAAAACATACAATTCCTTGTACAATTTAACTACACACTTTTGATATACATTAGATAAGAATACTTTATAAGATCCTAATTTTTATATATATATGATGACTTAAACTAAAATGAGAATTCGGTAGCTCACTGGCCATGACTAAATTAAAATAAATGGACATTAAAACAACTTGATTGCTAAAATTAAATAAAAAAAATTAAAAAAACTTGCTTAAAGAAAAACATTTTACTTACTTCTTCTTTAATAGGTTTGAACAATATATAATTGTGCTCACAATCGCCTGAAGGCGATGGTTTGGAAATTCTTTCAATGAAAACCTCTGTACATGATTCAGATGGTAAGCTGACTTTTCGGAATGGAATGTTGGAAGTATGAAGTTGGTCTGTACTTAAGTAGGTTGAAGAAGCAATTGATCTTCTGAAAAATAAAGCAGCTGATCATCAGAATCTTTTCTTTATTTCAAAATTGTTTTTTCTTACATAAATTAAAAATTTTATAATGTTATGTAATTAAAGAAATCAAATAATAAATTCCACATCTTACTTAAAGGCAAAGATAGTTCAACAAAAATGTATACAACATCACAAATATTATTTTCAAAGTAAGATCACAATTTAACTCAAATCTAAATATACTGCATTATTGTATGTAAGATACACATAAAGTTAATAAAAAGCTAAAACTTGAGAGAGCATTAAAATTTGAAATTTACTGCTGAAGATATATGAAAGTCCAAATTCAATAACAGTGCAGAAAATTTTTTCTATAAAGTTTATTGTTAAAATTTAAGGGGGAAAAAAAACTTGTAAATAAAGGAAAAATAATTTAAACATTTAAAAAAAAAAGAACTTTTACAAATGATTATTTTCTATCCATCATTTACATTTTTGTACTCTGTACAGTTATTTTTTTTTTAGTATTTTAAATAAATATTTCATGGCAAACTGATTTTAGATTAAAGGATAGGCAATTAATTAAAGGAAATTTGAAATCTATCTAATGTATAGACAAAACACTAGTTTCATTTAATTGTTTTAGTAAAATAACTTTCCTCAGTTTTCTTAAATATTACTTTAAATATTCAAATTCATTTTAAAATAAAATATATAGAATTAGTAGAACAATTAGTTTAAGAAAAGTTGTGAAAACAAATCAAATGAATATCTTCCAAATCACAACTTTGTATGTTTGAATTAAAATTTAATTCTATAATTTAATCTATAATTACATAAAATGATGATGCAGTTGAACCAGAATTTTCTTTATTTGATCAAACAAAAATGAAATAATATTCTGCTTTGTAAAAATGAGATTATTTATCACACATATCAATACATAAATAATAATTATTATTAAAATTATCAGGAATTACTTAGTTGTAATAGTATGATAATATTTGTAATAGTATAATTCCAAGGGTCATATTTCATACTTTTCTAATATTACATTTGTGAGTCAAAATGAATAAATTAGAAATTCAAAAGTAACTCTAATTTAACTTTCCTCAGATTTTGAAACATTTTCTTGATAATTTATACAAAATACTTTAAAAAATGAATAGCAAGCGATAAACATATGCATTAACTGACAACGTTTAATGACTTGTTCATTAGGAAAGTCATGTAAAACAATATCAGTAATTAATAACATACTATAAAAATGTACATAACTGATTTATTTAAGTGTTTTCTTAAGATTTAAGATTTCTTACCTAAAAATACCATAAATAAAAAAAATGATTTAGCAGTTCTGCCTTCATTGAAATAATCATAAGGAATGTTTAAAATATTATTAAATTGCATTATTATATTTTTGATCTAATAATTAATAACTAAATTATACATATTTGTCTTAATAAATGTTAGAGTTCCTTCTATTATAGTTTAATAATTTAAAGGAAAGTGATTAAAGGAAAATTAAACTAAGGCGAAAATATAATTTGAAATGTATTATAAAATTATTACCGTGATATATTGGAATGGTCACTGTCAGGACAAAGGATCATGCTACTGGAACATGGATCTATAAAATAAAAATTCAAATTTCTGACATCTTATTACAGATATATTAAATTTAATATGTTCTAAATGTTCAAATAAATAAAATAATAATAAAAAAAACATTAATTATTATATTTAGTTATACAGACCATAAAAAAAAAAAAATTAGCAATAGAGAACTACGCAAGAGTTGCAATAAATTTTGCTATGAAATTTAGTAAAAGCAATGACATAGATATTTACCACAGGTTTTAAAACATGTATTTTTTAATTTCAATATGTTAGAATTTTTATTTCAGTTTTATCACCGTCCAAAAAAAAAAAAAAAAAAAAAAAAAAAAAAAAAAAAAAAAAAAAAATTTTATTTAAAAATAAAATATTAAATGTGAAGGTGAATATATTTAAAATACTTAAAATTAAATCGTTAAATCGATTTTCTTAAAATATCATGATACAAGGGAGTGAAATATGATACAAGATGTCAAAACTTGTATATTAAAAGGAACTTTTTCCCATTTAAAAAGTCACTGTATGATTAACATGATTTCTGCAATTTCTTACTCTTTTTCTTTATCTCTCTATTTTTTTTCTTTTAAATTTCCTTATAATATCTATTTGACATCATGATAAATACAACTATTATCATGATGTCAAATAGACATTGCATAAATTTTCTGACACACAAAGGTATCATTACAAATGGACACAGAAATGAAACAAAAGTATAATATGTAAATATAAATATATGGTGGAGTAAAATATGGAAATTATAGACAAAATCGTAAGTTACCTTAATTTTATACAGTATTCTCAATAAACCAGTTATAACATCAAGAACAGAAATATTTTAGAGTCAGGAAGTTTTTGGTAGATTTAATAAAAATCCCTAATGCATGAATATTATTAACTTATAAATTTTAATTTCCATAAAGAAACATGACATACAAAAAAACCATTTTATAGAGTTTAAATTATTCTAATAAATTATTTATTTATTTTATTTTAAATAAGGTAGAAGCATTTAAATGATAAAACAAATAAAAAAAGTTATGAGCTGCACTTCAAGAAAAACACATTTTTGTAATATTTAAATAAATTGTATTTCTTAACTTTATCATTTGAAATGCATTTTTAAAAATATGTAAAAAATTATGTAGAGACTAAAATTATTATTAAAATAGTAAATTTAATTAGTTCTAATAAATTGATTCTACAAAAGTTAAAATAATAATAAATTATTTAAAAAATTAATAATGATTATTATAAATGAACTGTTCAGAAAATTTTGTGTTAATCTTGTTTCAAGAATTTATAATTAATAACATGATTAGGTAATCTAGTAACTTTGTTGTTGTTTTCATTTGAATTTTGTTTTTCTTTTATATTATACATACATCCATATTAAAATATAAAAAAAA
>JAPDSC010113381.1:0-15118 GCA_026290005.1 Latrodectus geometricus
TCAATACATGATGGTTCTATTTCACGTTATAGAAAGTAAAAAAAAAAAAATCAATTTTTCCCTTTCATATCTTAATAAATTTATCTCTTCTTAACTTATGGCTATATTTAATAAAATATCAAAATTATGTTTAATTCTTTATAGTGTCATTTCTTTCTAGTGATGTTATGTTAAAATAATTTTAGGGTTGAGATTCATTTACAAAATCTCTCAGTCTGCCAATTATATACAATTAATTTGATTTTTATGAACGCATTTTTATTGCTTTAAAAAAAATAACTATATTTTTTTTCATATCGCTGATGTTTATAAAATTTGCAAATACTAAACTTTACAAAAAATTATTTACGTATTATGTATACTTTCTATCCAAAATTATAAGAATTATATGCATATCATATTGTTTTTGCCTTCTTCATTATGTTCATTATAGTCTTTAATATCATACCAATTCTTTAAAAATATAATTTTGGCCATTAAATCAATTCCTTGACTCACATTCTCTAGTTGATTGAGCCATTTGTAACTCTATCAGTGCTTTATTGTAAATCATTTCTATTATCATGCATTGAAATCTTTCCACCAGTTTCATAATCTGCATTTTTTGTCAATTTTACGAGTTACTTGAGAAAGTAGAAGTTTATTTTGCAGTTTTTTCTGCTGCACATATTTTGCATTTGGAAAATTAAGAAATAATTCTACAGCTTCCCCTGTTGCACATTTTTTATTAGAATAAAACTGATTGCCTAAATATTTTTGATTAACACATATGACATTTAAAATTTGTAGTTTTTTAAAAGTAATGACAATCATCATTCTTTATTGCTATTTTTTATGGAATAATGATTAAAAAACATATAATTAGATAATGTAATGGTTAAATAAAAATCCTTTATTTATGTCGTTCTGCTGTGAAAACTGTTTCTCAATACTATAAATTCTGACTTTTATTATGAAAATGAAGAAATTTATAAACTGTAAATGAACCGAATTTCATTATTTTGTAATCTGCATTTCTTTTGAGGATGTAGTTTCAAATTCTATATCCACATCAAATTATTAATTTAATAATCATATATTTAGGGGCTATTATTTATGAATAATTATAAAAAATTATAAAACCATTAATTTTTTTTGATGTCATTAATGCTGATTTTGTAGTCTCTTATAGAATAATAACTAAACAATTAAAGACTCGTATTATTCTGGAAATAATTTTGGTTTCAAGTTATTGTTGTTGTTACTTATAACATTTGGCGGAGACAAGCCCGCCCGTTTGAGACTGGGCGAATGAAATCAGAAAGAGCTCCTTCCGTTTTTGAGCAGAGAACTTTCTCAAGAAGGTAGAAGTATAATTTGGCTCATAGAGGGCAGCACCATCTGGGTTTTCGAATTAGAGATAGGAAGCTAATGAAAACTCAAAGCTTTTCTTCTAATACCCACAGAGGTATTAATTTGGAATAGGAATATGGATGACCATGCAATCATGAAATATTTTGCGTGCCTCAGTCGCCGTTAGTGAACACGACGGTCTTTAGTTGGTGGAGAATCGAACCCACTACCTTGCAATTGCTAGGTTGACATCCTAACCAACTAAGCTACAGTGACCTGTTATTTGTATAACTAAATTTTACTGAGAGAGAGTACAGATAGATTTGCTGTCACAACCTTGTTCATACTTGCGTTTAAGTAATAAACTGAACCCCGGCTTACTTGCCAATTCAGAAAATTTTCAATGATAGCTTTGCGAATCCTTGTTAGCATAATTTAAGAATAAAGATTTCTGGAATGAATAATTTCAAGTTCAATCCCAGTGCTATTGTTTAATAGATATGAAAAATAACATTATTTTCATATCTATTAAATGCTAAAACTTTCAAGAAAGCCTCACATCTGTCACATCGACTGTTAAAATTGACTACTTTACTATGTGAAATATCAGTTTTAGCCTTAATTTAAAAAAAAACATATCATGAGTTTACTGTGGCTTAATGGCATGACAATGATCTTTGGATTAAAAAATGCGGTGTTCAATCCCAGCAACTGTTGAACAATAAAAGAAAATAATTCTGCAGTTTCTATGGATATTTGTCCTAGTGGGAAACTTCAGGGTTACCTTCTTTGTGGCGGATAAACACAGTCTATTATCAATGAAAAGTCTTCCTTGAATGTAATTCAGAGAATGAATATTAAAAGGACTTACAAAGGCTTTAGGCTGTTATGGTATCCATTATACAATATCAAAAAACATGCATTAAAAATTAATGTTTTTTGCTTTTCCAGGGATGCAAAGCAGGACTTAATTTATAAAAAAATATTCCTATATTTATAATATCCTGAAAAAATATAGCTACATGCTTATTAATATACCTGTCAAAATGTTCTTAAAACATTTTCACATTAAACTTAATTTCTCAGAACTCGAACTGATGAAAATAATTAACCTTCAAAAACATTTCAATTTGAACCTCAACAAAAGAATTCGGCAATGACATATTTACACCAGAAGTGCCGTAAAATAAATATTAACAATAAAAAGGAATTTAATGCTTATCGATTAACTTTAGAAAAGAATCGATTTCTTTTTTTTTAAATCGATGATTATCAAAGAGAATGCTTAATTAAGCTCATGTGCTTTGGTTGTTTGATAATTAGAGGCGGCTTCTAGTGTCGGCAATTAACTTCCTGGAAAGAACTTTTATATCTGATCAATATCAAAAAAAAAAGAGAAAATAGGAAGAGCAATTAACTGTCGGTAATTGTACCGCTACTATTTTACTTCTTTAAATAGTTTACAGTTTTGAAGTACTTGAGTATGAAACAGATTTTTTTTTAACTGTACTTAAAGTCTTAATTCTCCAGTAGTCTAAAATTAAATAAATATCTTGACAAATGCAAAAAATGATTCAGTTATTGTTTTAGTAAGTAGGATTGATACTACATAAAAAGTAGAATTTTTTTTTTTTAGATTTGATTTTATTATTTACCATTTTTAGCTTCAAAATGCTTTTAAAACGACTGCGATTGCCTGATGGATTAATCTTTCACTATTTTTCCAGAAAATATTGGTTTTTATTACTACTGTAACTAAAGACTATAGTGTTGAGAAGATCTATACTCGTCAGAATTTCCATAAGAGACAGTATCCCGTGGCATTGTGCTGAGAAGCGAAATTCTGGTGCCCCTCTCAAAAAAAATGTCGGAAGTAGCTAACTTCATTTGCAAAACTACAAACTATTGACTGTTTTGCGACTTCACTCTGCTTAAATTGGCTGAGTGAAACAGAAATGCTGGTATTAATAGTAGAAGTAACATACTTTTGCCTTGGTGACCTTATTTTAAACAATAATTTTTGACATAATTTTTATGAAATAGTCTAACATTATCTACCACAGATTAATATTTCTTTATAGACTGATCAATAATTAACACATTAAGTTAATTTTAATAAAATGTAAGTAACTAAGGTTATATACATCGTTTTATAAATTTCTATCACAAGAAAAAGCTCCAGTTATAATGTCTTCTTTGACCAACTTTGTCATCTGACCTTCCTTACTCCGATAATTTTTTTACGGGAAAAAGGTTTTTGAAGTTACCTCGAACTTTTCGAACAATTGGAAACGTGACAATAATGAGAAGATAGGAATTGATGAAAAATTATATTTTTCTATGCTTTGTGACTGACTTTCATTTGCTGTTAGTTTTATACTGAGAAGCTTTAATGGATCGTATTGTACTTAAGGTATTGGTTTTTACCGTATTTATATATGTATAGTATTTGTGGATAGTATGTGTATTTCAGTAAGTTTTGACAGTTAACTATAATTTAAATAGAATGGATTTGTGGTTCATTGGGAAAAGCGTAAACGCAAACACTGCAAATGCGCAAAAATATTATTTAATTTCAAAGTTAAATAATGTAAAAATCAAAATATAACTGTTATTTTTATTTAAAAAAAATGATGAGGAAATGTAGAAAGAAGGGAGAGAATCCGATGCCGCGTAAGTATTTTTTCTATACTCCCAGCTGTTAAGCATGGATGACAATTTTGAAAGAAAAGAATCATGGATTTCTTTTTTTGAAACGCGAAGAATTCCTGAGTGGATTGATTCTTTATTTAAATTGACTACATCGTGGTATAAATAACTTTACAGGGGAATTAAACCAGCTTTCATTATGATTTAAATTTATATTAAAAATAGTAATCACAATTTTTTAAAGTGAAACGATTATTTTAAATTATGCACAAGACAGTTATCCTAATAAAAGTTTAATTCCATATCTTTTCACCATTCGCAATTTAAACCTGGATGAAATTTCGATGGGCAAACAGAATAAGGATTTTATTTATATAGACAAGGCATTACGAGCCGAGAACGAGTCTCAAGAATCTGTATCTCCCTCATGAACTAAACACTTGTATTTAAGTGTCCATTTCCTCAATTCATATCCTCTGGTAAAATATTAGTAGCAGTTTTATCCAGCATATCAGTAATGCAAGAAGAAATTTGATGTGAACGAAACTTATGCAGCATAACTTGGAATGGGAGTCAGATTAATGATAAATCTTACAGTTTTATTTTTTATTACACACTCAAATCTTGTAGTCAAGTTAGATACTTAATACAAGATTGAATTGCAATGAACTGAGATGTATTTCTCAGTTCTTGTGAGGAATAATATTGTTGTTCCTCAATTCTTGAGAGGAATGCTGTTATTATGCAATTCTTGTGAGAAATGTCATTGTTGTTTCTCAATTCTTGAGAGGAATGTTGTTGTTCCGCAATTCTTGTGAGAATCGTTGTTTCTCAATTTTTAAGAGCAGTGTTATTGTTATTCCTCAATTCTTATGAAAATGTTCTTCATTTTTGTGACGAATGATACCGTTGTTCCTCAATTCTTCTTAGTAATGCTATTGTTGTTCCTAAATTCTTGTGAGTAATGTCATTGTTGTTCCAGAATTCTTGAGAGGAATATTGTTGTTGTTCCGCAATTCTTGTGAGGAATGTCTAATACAGATTTTGAATGTTACTTTGAAATCTAAATGCTTTTATTCTAGAAGCATAAATATAAAAAAAGCATTTATTTTTGTTTTTGTGACTAAGAAAGCTATCTTCTCTTTGTTTGTTAACATGAAAGTGGAAAGTTGCAGAATTGTTGTTGAGTGTTAGTCATAGTTTCAACAATACAAAAGTCACATGCTGTGTCAATGTTCTTGTTGCTTTAATGTTGTTGTTGTGTTACTTGTCATTGTATTGCTTTGTCTCTTAAAAAGTTGTGTTCTACTTAATGTAACATTCTTAATAAAGGCTTAAGATCTAGTTTCAAAACATCATTCTGTGTTTCTTACGATTCCTTTAATTCAATTCTTTTGAACTAAACATAATAGGGAGAAAACTTTTGCATTAGAAAGATAATGACTTATCTTTCTACTATCATGCTGATATTGTAAAAGGATAAGTCATTATTTTTCTACGTTTCCTATAGCCCGTTGTCTGAACTTAAGCATATCTTCTTCAGGACTACATTAATCTCTTAAATTTTAGTCTCATTACTAACATTATCTGGCATCTCAATTCACAGGAAAATTTAAAAATTTTTAATTTCATACTTTTATCTCATCAAGTTACAGATATAAAAAGTTAAATGTTTACTATGTGAAAAGAACTTTTTATATGACAGAGTTTTAAAATAAGCACTTGCAAAATTTACGCTGGAAATTAAAATTATGACTGTTCTAAATAATTCTATAAGTTGAAAAAACAAGGTAATTTAATTATTCAATGATAAAATACATTATTAATTCAGCAACAAAAATTGTCTGTATTTAAAACGTTCATCAAACTTAATTTCAGTGTTAGTTATTAAACGATTTTATATAATTTGAGAAAATTTACAATTTAGCATTTTAAAAGAAAAATGTTTGCTTAAAATTTTTTTATATAAACTAAATTTTAAGAGGTCTGTATATTAAGATTACTCGTTTAATAAAACATTATTATGAGTTTTAAAAAATTTGGAATGTAGAGATACAAAGTAATACATTAATGTTCGCGTAATGACTTCTTATTGCTCATGATCTTCAAGCCATAATGTTTACCGAAGAATGAGTCATAAGCACTTTTATAAAAATGCCTTTAATTTCCTCAATGATACAATATTAAAATAAATAAAATGTCAAATCACAGAGTTTTTTAACATCAAATTAAACTTTAAACGTGTTGCTGTTTTATTCCCCATTGATCAGGGTCCACAAATTCTAGCTTCTTGGCTTACGCTTATAATAACTGCAATACATTTACAGAAACAAAAATTCGTTTGATTAATGAAACCTTTAGATAGTTAAAAGTTACCATTTAACTTTAATTAATAATATTATAAGTGAAATCATTAGTCAATTCATTGTTTGGGTCACTTTGAGGAGAATTTTATACTTCCCCTATTTCTTGTCTTCAATTTTTTAAAAATCAGCAGGTTCAAGAATTTAATCTGATTTCGTTAGACTGAGTTAGAGATTAAGAAACAAATGAAATAGTTTTCAATCATAAATTTTACAATAAACAAAAATATGTTTTTAATATTGATATAATATAATATAAAATATTTAAGAAAAGAGCAAAAGAAAGCTTGAATTCTATAACTAAATTTTATTGTATATCATTAAAATAATTAAATTTTTAAAAAATTTACAAACTTTTGTCATTTAGAAAAAAATTTACTTTTTCAAGTGCACACAAGAAATTAAAATAGTTTACATCAAAATTGAGTGCGTGGGGAAAGAGTAAAAATAAAGTACTTTTGGTGAAGAAAATGTGTCAAACAATTTAATCATCCGTACTCCAAATCCAAAGTTCTTACAGAAATAAATTTAGTATTCTTAGAATTCAATATTGACTCAATATATTTTCAAAACAAATTTTTAAACAAAACATTTTCAATATAAAATATTTGGATTTAAATGATGGACATTCCTGACAAGTTTCATCCGAAATCAACTTCGGCAATTAACCTTTTGTGCAACAATACGACAGAACCGGAATATCCGGCCATATCCGGAATCAATACCTCAATAGGGATTTTAGGAAGGAAATACAATCCGAAAATTGATTTACCTGTCACTGAAATTTATGATTTTTGAACAACTCTCGGCTCTGGTCTTTTCTTCATCTAAGGTGGCAGACTAAACACGTTCTTGTACCATACTTTTTACCGTTAGAGCGAGTTGCCAACTTCATTTCTGAAGTTTTCGACAGAAAGCAGAGGAATAAGATTTGGCAGCAGAATTCATTTCACTCATAGAATTTTTTAGAAATATTTATATTTTATATATATGCCTTTTTTATAGCAAATATAAACTACATATATTTTTATAATATATTAGTAACTTAGTTTATATTTGCTATAAAAAATGCAAAATAAAGTCAGCAGTGTAGGTAAGTATAATGTGCATTGACTAATTTTATGGAACCTAAAATAAATATTTTATCAAAAAATAGTAATTTCAATGTAATGTGAATCTTCAATTGAATATGAATGAATGTTCAATTTCATCTTCAAATCCTTTTTTTTTTTATCATGATTTTACGGTTACTAAAATTTATCCAAAAAAGTCTAAATTGTATAAGCAATACATCAAGATTACATGATATATTAGCTGTTTTTATTTTTATTTATTTTTTTATTTTGATGTCTTTAATTGCCTTTTTTAAACTTTTTAATCATTTTGACAATCAAAAATTCAAAATTTTATGAAGAATCCCGTATAAAATAGCTTTGTACCAAAATTAAACAATAATCGTTACCAAAGTCAAAAAAATTAATGCAAACACATGTCTCAAGTGAAGAAAAAAATTTATATAAAAATTTTGATTCTTGGCTGAAAATAAACTGAATGAAATAATAAATTTTTATGACTTTCATTCTGCATAAATTAAAAAATGAATGAAGTTATTTACAAATTTTAGAGAAATATAGTAAGGGTTACCCATGTTTTCATAAGTCTAGCACTTTCTTCATTATTAACTTAAGAGAACAAAATACTCTCGAAACCATTTTCTTTTAGGCACCACGTAGTGGATAGCCTTACACACAATCAAAGGCCATTGAATACATTTTAATATTCATCTGGTGATTGCTTTCCAAAAGAACTTATTATAACTTATGGGCTTTATCCATGTGTCGTAAGGGAGGGAACCCGAAAAACTCCCAAGCACCCACCCCGAAGGGTGGTATAAAGGGTAGAGCCACGGGTCGTAACACACCAGAAATGTAACGTGCAC
Source organism: Latrodectus geometricus (assembly GCA_026290005.1). Taxonomy (NCBI): domain Eukaryota; kingdom Metazoa; phylum Arthropoda; class Arachnida; order Araneae; family Theridiidae; genus Latrodectus; species Latrodectus geometricus. Next base: position 8,284 of record JAPDSC010113381.1, read on the forward strand.
CGTTCAAAGCACCGTCAATGCGAACAAGAGGTGACCGAGACGTGTATCCAATGGCACCCCATACCATCACGCCAGGTGATGGGCCAGTATGACGAAGACGAATGCAAGCTGCCAGTGTGCGTTCACCACGATGCCGCCAAACACGGATGCGACCATCATGATGCTGTACTCAGAACCTGAATTCATCGGGAAAGATGACGTCTCGGTATTCGTGCGTCAAGGTTCGTCGTTGATCACACCATTGAAGGCGCTCTTGTTTATGACGCAGCGTCAAGGGAAGCTGCAGCCATGGTCTCGTTCGTGCAGACACTTGTTGTCTTCCAAACGACCCCGTTTCTTGACTCACGGCTCGTGACGTGGTTGCACGATCCATTACTGCCATGCGTATAATATGCCTGTCTTCTCGTCTGCTAGTGATAGGTGGCCGTTGAGATCCCGCATGGCGTTTCGTATTACCGTCCTGAACCCATCGATTCCATATTCTGCTAACAGTCATTGGATCTCGACCGACGCGAGCAGCAATACTGCGATAAGATAAACCGTAATCCAGGTACGCTACAATTCGACCTTTATCAAAGTCAGAAACGTGCTGGTACGCATTTCTCCTTCTTGCACGAGGCATCACAACAACTTTTCCCCAGGAAACAACGTTCAAATGTAATTTGGGTATGAGGAACCGGCTGAACAATTTCCTCATTTAAACACAATGTAGGTGTCGCTACTGACGCCTGCTTTGTTTGAATGTGCTGAAAAGCTAATCATTTGCATATCACAGCACCTTCTTCCTTTCGTATAAGTTTCTCGTCTGTAGCATGTCGCCTTCTTGGTGTAACAATTTTAATGGCCAGTAGTGTAGTTAGGATTGTGTATATTTTGCTAAAAAATATTATAACTGGTAAGCTGGTGTAAAATTAAATGTTTTATCTTGCACAGTGTTAATAATCACCATGTAACGTATATTCTGCTAAGATAAATCATATTTCAGATCAAACCCGCTTGGATTTCATTGATGTTGAGATTCATTTTATAAAAGTTGACTACTCAACAGGGTTTCACCATTGTGAATATTGCCTTTGATCTTACGATGTAGTGCAGATTTTCATGTTAACCAAAGACAACTAAACTCTAGTATATTCGAACTCTTAATCTTAATGAATATCTATTGCTGCGTTAAATAATCAGAATATTGAGTAAACTAATTTAAGGGCAATGCTCATATAGGTCGCATGCAATGCTATTATTCTTGGCCTTTAACAAATCAATAAGATAATTATCAGTATGTAATATAAAGACATCAAAGAATCTGCAGCAACATATAATATGAAAGCAAGATAAAATCTAAAGAAAAAATGTACAGAAAACCCCAATTTTAGACTTCAAAACAAAAATAATTTTTTAAAAAATGCTTGGAATACACATTATTTGATTTGTAAAGCTTATTTTTTAACAAATTCAACTTATAAATCACGTAAATCAATAAAATAATTTGGTAATAAAACATTTATTAGAAAAAATTATTTGTTTGGTATAATCAAATATACATTTTATTTAAAAAATATTTTTACTTTAAAATAAATTTATAATCTGTTTAACACGTTTAGATATCTTAAGAACTTAATATATATGAATATTAAAGAAAATAGTTTTTTTTATTAAAACATTTTAGTCTCTTTATATTAGTGCAGTCCAATTACAAATTTTCCAAAAAATAGAGATGCAATTTTTCACCGTTACAGAATTTTAAAAATTGAGATTCTCTCTCGTTTATTCGATTTTCCCTTTATTCTTTGATCGATGCGAGAAGTGGCGGTATCTATTTCAGCATTTTTATATCTTCTTTTAGAAGAATATTCTAAATTCAACTTTATTCCCTTCTAATAAAAGCAAACTTTCTTCTGTTTCAAATATAAAAAAGAAAAATACTTCAAAAAATACTAATGCTTTAAAATTAATTATTATTCTTATATGGTTTGTTAAAATACATATAAAATGTTAAAGTGAAACTGAATAAATATCGAAATTAAGTGTTTAATAAGCTTCAATTATCAGTTGAAACATTCAAACTTTATAAATAAGAAACATTTGTAATCTTATCCAAAAACAATTTATGTTTAAAGGGATAAATATGCTCAGATCATAAAAAGTTAAAAGTTTTCTATGATAACTTCTTGATCATTACAACAAGAAAGTCATTATTTTGAAATTTTCTCTGACATACTTGTTGTAATGACCAAGAAAATATTATATATCCTGAAGACAAAAATAATTCTTATTATTAAGTTAATCTGATTATAATTTCTTGTTTATATTGATGACAAATTTGTCATTAATATAAACAAGACGTTTTTACTAAATAAGCAAAAGAAGGTTTTTTTACTTGGATTAAACTGTACAATTTTATACCGTTTTTAATCTGTTATGAAAAAGTTTTCAGAATCCTAATTTGATTTATATGAGTTTATAAATATTTAACTTCAACGTAAGTTTATGTTACTGACGGGAAGAAAATTAAGTTTTAATTCCATTACAATTATATACTTTTAAAATATCTCTGTATAAATTTATCACCAACAAAACATTCAATTTTTAATTTTATGATTGTTTCAAACTCTTAACATTTTTAAAATTTGCATATTTAGATTATTATATTTTATAAAAAATTACTATAAATAATTTAAATTATAACAAGAATTTATTAATAGTATTACTATGAAATAATGATTATTTCATATTTCAGACATGTATTTAAATAAATATAACATGTATTTAAATTACAATATATTAAAAAATTTTAATCATTTATTTGATTAAATATTTTTAATCAAATAAATAGTTAACAATATTTTTAAAAAATTATTTCTATTTCCATTTGTATAAATTATTATATTTAAAAGCTAAGCAAAACCTTTAGCAAACATATGTGAAAGAATTAGCTATTTCAGAAATAAATCAAAAATCATACCGGAACACAAAAATGTTAGAATCCACTTCAATGTTACATTTTAAAATCAGAGATACAATATATTTGTGAAAAATGACTTTTTTAATAAATTTGCTGATATTTTTCACAAATAAATTTATGTACTACTCAAATACACTTAAGTTGCATTCTAGTTCTAATATTAATATTTATTGTTAAGAAAAAACACAATTTAATTTCTGACAATTATAGTTAATTTGTAATAATTAGTTTTCGATCTTCCTGTTACTAAGTAATTTTAAATAAAATTAATAAATTTCTTAATTACTAATTAATTTTATATATTTCATCTAACTTATTTATCTCTGTTGCTAAATATCCTAATTAGTATAATTAAGAATTTCGAAATAGTATAATTAAGAATTGCGAAGATTTTTTTTATCATGAAATTATTTTGTGTACATATAAACTCACGGATTTCAATCATTTTTAAATAAAACTTTTCATTTGAATTAGTGAAGATAATATAAAAATATAAGATGTAAAATGACATTTATAAAAATTAAAAGACAAGAAATTTATTAAGTTTTCTAACCAAAAAATTTAAAATATAAGAATAAAACCATATTTAATTTTAAAATAATAGAAAAATACTAACTTATGCAGAAAAGATATATTATTTCCTATAAAAACAAATAGTTATCGATTAAATATTCTTGAAGCATTGAAAAAGATTATTTATTGATTTCATATCAAATGGTTTTACATCGTTCACATTATATATTTATATCCAATTATGTTGTTTGTTACTTTCGCTATCCATTCAGTAGATTCACAGACATAACTTTCGAATTTAATCAAAACATCATAACTTAGTAATGATAAAGGTAGTTATAAGAAATAATACACAAAATTGTCATAAATTGTATAAGGCTATAAGTTACTTTTATTCACATTGAATATAGATTTAATTTTTAGAATATCTTTTGAAATTTCTTTCGAAATTCAAGACATTGTTAATCATGTTTTAAATTTTATTTTCATAAATGTGTGCGTGTGTTTAATTTTTATACTGTAAATATAAATTACAGTCAGCATAATAAGTTAATGTAAAATTTCCTCTCTTCCATATTGTTTCTTACGTACGAGTTTTTAATTATTGAGAAAAGTCAGTTGCAATTACAGTGACAAGAAAATATTTAGTGTTTTTCTCGAATATTTACTTGCCATATTATAAATTCTTTATCAAATCAGTCTTTTTTCTTAATGAATATATTTTGTCATTTTGTATATACAAATATGTACCTCCATTATTTTTTTAACGTAAACATTTTGTTTAGATAATAAATGAACAATTAATTTTTATTGCAAGGTTTGAAACCATCAAATAAAATGGCTTGAAATAGATAGTTCTAAGCTAATTATTCAGTATTTATGCTAATTTCTTATGTGGGTTAGTCAATAAGAAGTTATATAATATTATTTATAATCGAAAAATAATACAAATACAATACAAATAAATACATTTATTTCTATTTATTTTAGATTTTGCTAATGTCTGAAGTAATACTTTCTTGTTTTTGAAAATTTTTCTAAATCAATGCTTCTATATTTTCAATTTAAATATAAAACTATGTTATTTTAGTACAGTAATATAATTTAAATTCAGTCATATGAAGAATAAATTTATATTTATAATATTTTTGTGAAATATGTGTCCTTAAACTCATTACAAAATGAAAAACATTTAATTATACTCTCAATTACATTACTTTTCTTCCTTTGTTATAAAACTGTCTGTTTTTATACTTATAAGACTTTTTTTTAAAAAAAAAATCTATTAAATGAATAAAATATTTTTAAGGGCATAGAATTCTTTTGATTTGATGTTTATTTAAAATTATAATTTTATGGAAAAATTTTGTTACTAAAATAATTTAGAATAGCTTCAATTTTCTGTTAAAAAAATCCAGGACTTGAAAAATGATAAGCAAATTTCAAGAAAAGAATATCAGTCAGAAAGAAATGCATTCATTTTTTCAACAAAACTGAGAAGTTATTGGATATTTGAAAAATGTTTACCTTTAATGAAATGCCACTTCATAAATTGAGAACCCAACGATGGAAAATAAAGTTATATAAATAACCTTGTAATCGATTCATGAATTATTATACATGTTGCTGTAAAAGAAACACCTGAAGAAAATGGCAGTCAATATTAGTTTCTCTGAGAAAATTTAAAGGTAACAATTCCATCTTACCATTTTTCAATTAAATTGAATGTATTGATTTCTACCCAGGTGGTAAAATGCGAATAAATTTTCATTTATCACAAAAAATTGCTTAATAAAAGACAAATGTGATTAAATCCATGGAAGAGATGCAAGAATATTCCATAATAAATCATTAGCAATTTTCGTATTAAATATATTAGGAAGTGTAAATATAATATATAGTGTTACATTCATATAAAATGATAGGAAATATAATCAGCAATATTTCCGAAATGTTACACCAAAACATTTTTATTCTTTATCATTTGTAATTAATAGAAATAATAATGAAAGACTAAGCAATATATTTCTGACACTTTCCTTTTAATCACTCAAATAAGCTCCAAGCTCAGCAGAAAAAGGAGTCTAAAATAATGCTTGGATTTAGCAACATAATTTCAATCAAAAAACAAGCTTTTAATTATTTATTCAAAGTTTATTGTTAACAAAAACCAAAATATAGGAACAATACAATAATAAAAATTTATATAATGTAACAGATGTTGCCATTCAACAAAAATGCAAAAGTAAAGCAAATGATTTTTACAATCGCAATAAATAATATATAAATAAGTAATTCATCATTTACTATATCATTTATAATTTTAAAAATCCTTGTTTTTTTTAAAACTTATTAATCCTATAATAATAATAAAAATGACTGAAATTTTATGTTTGCCAGAATTTGTAGATCATCATCAAAGATTAAAACTTGAAGATAAAAAAAGATGACCTTCTTTTATCAATGTTTATGAAATAATTCTGAGTATGTACAATATTTCTAAAAACTTCTGGCATATTTTATTGTTCAATTATTCAAAATATTATTAAATAGATTTAAATTAATAATATATTAATAAATAAATAAATTTAAAAAAAGTTGTATATCCCCCTTTGCGGCACGGGCAATATGAAGGCTGTTGTCGATTTTCTCCTATATGTTGTCAAACAAGTTGACTATTAAGACTATAATCCTAGTTCTCTTAGAACACATTTTCTTGACACTTTCCTTCTTTAAGCTTATTAATCTCCAAAAGAAATAATCTTCCTATGCTACATTATGTGATCAAGGTTCGCATAAAATGAGGCTCAATACATCCTTCAATGAAAAGGTCAACCCAAACCATAAAAAAATTTTTCGAATAAAAAAAGAAATTATTCACAATTAATAACACCAGAATATTATATTTTCAAAAGTATTTAAACAGTAAAAAGTAAATCCCCTTAGAAATCTTTATGAAACATTATTCTACAAATAAATGTCATAGATTTGCTTAAATGTTCTTTACTTTAGGAATTATTAAGCATCAAATTATGACAGACATTTTAAGACGCATTATATGTGAGTTGATTATGAAAAAAATGTTTGCTAATTTTAAATATTTTGAAGTATTGTTTGCAGATAATTTGAACTGTTTTAAAAAGACACTTAATAGATACTAATTGAATACTATTTGGATTTATGTCAGTTAATTTTTTTACATAAGATTATCCCACGTAAGCTTTAAGGGAATTTAAAAATTTCAAATTTACTTTAAATTTTTCATGAAAATTTAAAATTAATGTCTAATTATATATGCATGAGTGAAAGAAAGAAATTCTAAAAATTTATATTTTGACAAGTATTCATTGATTTTCACTA
>JAPDSC010113381.1:15518-26287 GCA_026290005.1 Latrodectus geometricus
AAATTCTAAAAATTTATATTTTGACAAGTATTCATTGATTTTCACTATGTAAATTGCATTTCTAAGGCTTTATAATCTGACAATGTATTCATAATAAATATTTTAGATTTATTAAAGTATTTTATTTTATAATTTAAAATATTTTATGTTTTTCTTTTTAATGATGTGACAAAAAATATCGTTATAAAAATGTATCCAAGCTAAAATCAGCATTATAATACATCTCCAATACTGTAAATTACTACATAATATATAATTATTTGATTGATTCAATATGTGAAGCTCTATGGAATATACACATATTTATTATAATTTTCATTACTTATGTCGTATAAAATAAATGAATTTTTAAGACTGACATGAAATAAGAATTTCATAGTATTAGAAGCATATTTTGATATGAAATATGACAAACTTACTGAAATCAAAACTAAAATAGATTTTACAACTGCTTAATAGTTAAAATTTAAATATTTCAAATAAAACCAAAAGGAATAACTTAATAACAGACAAATAAACTTTTTAAAATATTCACCATTTAGAAAAATTGAGTTGTTATTATCTTCGCTTTGGGTTTTTATAAGTTTCTCCAACTAACTTTCCTCAGTCAGAAATAATGCCTTTTTATCCATCATTTTTTTTCCTTTGACGTGTCAAATTTTAGAAGTTTCTGAGAGCTTTTTAGGGAAATTCCGTGCGTGACGTTGTTGAGAAAATTGGTACTTGTTGGAAATTCAATTTTTTGTATGCCATGCAGTGTGTTACAAAGTTTCTAACTTTTGATATATAAATATTAATTGCAATATATTTTATCTTATTTAACAAATATTCATTATAGAATCCCTAGCATTTTTATAGAAGCGTATTCCTTTAATAACTTCGGTCGATTCATAAGGTCTAAGATAATACAAATTAAATAATTCAGTTTTAAGATAGTTTTCTTAGGAATTTGCTTAAAATGCTAATGTTTGTCTCAGTGTCTATTAAAAATTCGTTGACGAGAAATAGGAAAATAATAAAATGTTTATTTGTTATAAAGAAATTTATGTGTTATGATTTGAAATAAATGAGTGATTAGGATAAAAAAAATTTTTCTCGTAAACTCACTGTTTCTTTATACCAAACACAAAAACATGATCATCATGTACTATGTTTGGTACTAGAGTGAATGCCAATCAAACCCCTATTTCTCATTCTTTCTTGGTATATGTGTTTTACGTTAAATTTTGTAAAATACTAAGCATCCTTGTTCTAGAAATAAATCAATCTGTAAAATTTATTTTGTAAAATAATGTGTGAATAATCATTATGTTCCTCATATTAATAACAGACTACAAGTTCATTGAATATAGGGACTTTTGAAACACAGGGTAGAATCTTGAATATATATATATATATATATATATATATATATATATATATATATATAATGCAGTAATTGCCACTTTCTAAAAAGATAATGTGTTTAAAAATATATTTACTATAGATAGAATTAATAATGCTTTTGTTTCCAATAATCTTAGTCGCAAATCGTTTGTATAATATACAGAATGTCAGGAAAAATTTACAAGCAGATGCTTCTTTAACAAATAAATACTACTTTCCAATTGTTTTTTACGACTGATAAATGTAGATGTGTGTGTTATTTCAGAAAATTATTAAATGTGTAAAATTAAATAAGATAAGAGGTATATAGAATATCTATTGAGGTTGTGTTTAGAAATATCCATAGAGAATCCTTAATGCAACTATACTTCTTCCAGAAAATTAAGGGTTAAACCTAAAAAGAGATGAGTGTATAAGCTATATGAAGACTTTTCCCTATTCAAGTCAAGATCTTTTAAAAGACTGAATAAGTTAAATATGTTTACAGTAATTCTTCACACCACAAGATACATACTTGAATTCTCAAAAATTCGTATGCTAATTTTTTCATTAATACTTCAAGAGTAAGCGAAAACGTATTAATGTAAAGTATGATAACGTATGAATGTGACAACATAATATCCTTTTGCATTATAAAAAATAAATATTGCTATATACCAGCATCTTTTTTTTACATATAAATATGTGGGCAACTATTTTAGAAATTACATTTTAAATAATATTTGTAAAAAAAAACAACACACCCAGATTATTAAATAAAATTCTATTTTTATTTTATTCAAAAGTATGGGTTTTATTGTAATTTTACTGAAAATAAATAAATTGTAGCTAGTTTTATTCTCTAATATTTGAAGCTTCAAATATTATGTGTAAATGTAGTTTATAGAAAATTTAATTTTAAACTTATAACTGATTTTATGATATAATTTATTCAAAAATTATTAAATAATTAATTGCACTATTAAGAACGTTTCTTTTTTTCTTCACATTTAAAGTACATAAAAAATTAATTACTTATTAGTAATGAAAAATAATCCTAGTTTCTGAGAACAAATTATTCTCTTCAATTTTCAATGATATTCAAATTAATAATATACAACAAATATATTGATATGAACCAATAAACCAGAATATAATTGACAGCAAAACAGAAAATCAATACTTTTTCATGATACTGATACAATATGAATATATTGCTTTGTAAAACTTGCTTCTGAATTTTAAATCATTAAATCCTGATAAGTAAAGAAAACAGCATCCAACCGATAGAATTTATTATTCAACATATTGTTCGTAATGATTCGGATTTTTCTTTAACAGTCCTAGCCTAATTACCTTTAGTGTACAAAAAAATAAACAACCTGAATATTCCTCCCCCCCCCCACCACCATTAGCTTATTATTCAACTTTAAGTGTGATTTTAAGAGTTAAAAATCAATGAACCTTCTCGATTTCATCAGTGTAAGAGATAAGGTCGCCAAACAGTACCCGACTACAAATTAAAAAATGGCTGTAATCTTTTATTTTCAGCAAAAAAATTAAAATCATTTCAAGATATTTAAGCCTCTAAAATAAAAATGTTATTACTGATATACATATTGTGTAATTATAATGTTTCAATGAAATAGTAAAATGTTATTACAATAAGGGAGACAAAATATATGAAAAAAATTTACTTTAATTTTTTATGTATATTCTATTGTTTTTTTATTTGCCAAAATTTTCTATTTGGCGAGATTTAGTGAAATAGTTAAATTCTTAATAAAATTTTGGGAAATGTGATTTCTTCGAAAAGTGGTTACTTTCAAAATTCTTCTAAATTACAATCTTAAAACCTATCTAAAATAATCTGAATTAATCAATTAATATTAATGAGAAGTGTTATTTCCTTCATATGATATTATTTATGGCTCTAAAAAATATTTTGATTGTGCGTTTAACTGTATGTGCTGATAACCATTTGTGCAGATCCCCTAGTATTTATCTTTCAAAATTCTTGTTAATAAATAGTAGTCCACATTTTTGTATCTCTTATATCAATCTATTTTTCATACATTTATCCCGACATACGAAAAAAGAAATGGAACATATATTTCCCATTCAAAAAAGTTTGGATATACCTGAAAGCTTTTTCCCCTAAATGAATGAATATATCATATAAATCATAACGAAATATATATATATATATATATATATATATATATATCTATATATATATATAAATATATATATATATATATATATATATATATATATATTTCTTAGCTTACATTATGGTTTCAATGCATTTCTAAAAAAATGTAGTTCAGTTTTTGACTTACTTTGTAAATTCAAAGTTCGCCAACAATTTTTCTTTTTATTACTTAATTAGCTAAAAAATAAATACAAGTGAAAGCTCTTAACATCTTAATTGCTGGTGATGGTTCTTATAACGGAAAAATAGTTTAATGAGTATTCCATTTAGTAAAAGACTATTACGTTGATAAAGACTGTAAAAGGTTAAAAATGCTAGACTCATATTTTTTTCTTCTTGAAATTCGTTGGAAAGATGTAAAAACATGAGTGTCAGAATGTAAGAAGATATAGAAAGAAGATGAGACGAATTTATAATAATATATCAAAAAGTGAATTGAGAATGAGAATTACCATTGTTAAGTACTGCTAGGATTAACATACGTTTTATAGTTGTGGCTGCACGAAAACGGATTGATAAAAATATTTTTCAGTTTTAATATTTAAGCAAAAAATTAAAGTCTGGTTCTAATAATGCTAAAATTTTGACTTTAGCAATACTAAAGTTTTTTTAATAATTGAGGTGGAATGTATTAATTGTACACAATTTTCATGTTAAATCTTGTTTTTTTTAAAAAGGAATCTTTTTAATAAATAAAAAACATTTTCTAAAAAAAAAAAACTTTATCAAGCTTGTTTAAACTAAGCATGTTTATGCATTCTGTTATTATGCACATTTTAAACAAGAATTTTTTCTCTATAGTATTTTCTTGAAATTTTATAACTTTAAATGTTTGAAACTTTAACGGTGTAAATGGAAAATTCATGTTAGTATATTTAGTTGTTTTTAAAAAAGAAATAAACGATAAAAGAAAAATCTATCTAGTTAAATTATGTAAAAATGTTTATTTAACCATGAAAAAAGATTTCAAACAATTTGTTTAAATAGTTATTTTTTAAATGTTCCTTTAACATTATCGGTATGGTAATTTTCTGCTACAACCTATACCCCTAATTGAAATATTTTCAATGAAACAAAGAATGTAGACGAAGGATTTTCTATAAAAAAAGGGATAAAAATTAGTTACCTGATCTGAGTTCTTTTAATTTCTTTTATAGGTTTGAATTCAGAAATATCAATCCCTTTTGGGAAGTTGTCATTTTGAAATTACGAGAAAACTGAAATTAAAAATTAACTTTTGTGTGAAAATATTAAACTTAAATATTGTTTCAATCAAAAAAATACTAAGAAGAAGCACACTTGAGACTACCATAAAAAAATGTTAAAGAAATGACACGGAAGTTTTTGAAAAATGAGTACCTTGTTATTTTTTATTGTTTATTTTAAAGTTTGCTAATCTTTAAGAAATAGAGTCACATATTCTTATTCAGTTAGAAAAGTAAAAATATGTTTGTGGTAATGTACAAAACACAGATGAAAATTAGGAAATCAAAGCAAGCAAGCTAAAAGGAGAGTAATCTTTAGGGAATTAAATGTCTTTGATAATTGGGCATCGTATCTACAGTAGTAATTTCTTTTTTTATATATATTCTACATATTCAAGAGCGTTTTAATTATTAAACTGAACACATATTTTCAACGCCAAATATTTGAATAAAAATATGAAATGTTCAAACAAGTTTTCTTCTGAAATCATCTTCGGCAATTAAGCTTGTCCACGGTTTTCTCCGGCAATACGACAGATCCGGAATATCCGGCCATACCTGGAATCAATATCTCAATAGGGATTTGTGGAAGGAAATACAATCCGAAAATTGATTTACCTGTCACCGGAATTTATGATTTTTGAACAACTCTCGGCTCTGGTCTTTTCTTCATCTAAGGTGGCGAGCTAAACCGTTCTCTTCCACGACTTCTTACAGTTACAGGAACTTGCTAACTTCGTTTCTTAAGTTTTCGACAGGAAGTAGAGGACTAAAGTTTGGCGAAAGAATTTATTTCTTTCATCTAAGTTTTTATGCCAAAGAGTTTTCATGGATATTTTGATATTTGTTGGAATTTTTATTATTTTTAAGACGGCTAATAACTTATAAAATACATTGATTATTAACAGTGTTGGCGAACATTATTGTATCCATTAAATATGAAAAAGAAATTTACAATAATCCATTGTAATAATAAATGGCATTATTATGTTTTTACTTAGTCAAAAAAACTATATCTTGATGAATAAAGTATTATTGGCATTTACTTCATCCCGTTGAACACTTTTACCAAATAAAGTCTCACTTAATGTTATAGATAATTTATAAGTATCTAAAAATATAGTTAGTTGAAAGCTATATATTATTCTATTGACCATTTTCGCCAAAATATATCCACGAATGTTGCGGTTTCAGGCGAAATATTTTCACCTCATTATCGTAACCCCTATTAATGCTAGCTAATAATTTTTTTCCACTTATGTAAAAAAGGATGTAATGGTTCTAATTTTAACGTTCTTGTTTTCAAAGTACGAGATTATACAAAATCAGCACAGTTAATTCTTATATTCCTTGAAACAAATATACGAAAATTTTATTTTTAATTCAAATTGCAATATTATACAGTCATGGTTCATACAAAATGTAATCATAAATTTAAAATTTGCTTGCGCTAAAAATAAAATCATATGTGAGCTTATGAAATAACTGGTGAAGCGATTACTAAATTGCAACATTTGAAGCTTAAGTGTAGCATTTGTTGACTTTTGGTAAAAATAGTGATACAGAAAATATGTATTAACACGTTATTTTAAAGTATATATTTATTATTTTCATATAAAATGTATATGTAAATAATATTTCATATGATATAATAAAAAATTTTTAGAGTTATTTTCAAAACCCCTTTTTTCTTTTTATGGACACCAAAATCATAAAAATGATTATAGACTAAATGATTACCAAATAGTTGAATTTCGGTGAAGGTGATACTAGATAAAAACATTTACTACTTTCGATTTCATTTTTTTATTATTACTCAACATTAATTAGAAATTAATAAATGTTAATTTATAAAAGATGATTGTTTTTATGCAAATAAAAATACTATACTTCAAAGTCATCTTAAATAAACGCAATTTCTTGTCCCCTTCTAGCCACTCCAATTTATATTACTAAAAGCCACAAATGAAATAATCCATGAATTAGCCAAGTTTAAAATTCTTGTCGAAGAATTAATCCCATTTAGTCTTGATTTTTAATATCCAGGAAAAAATTATACATGACATCTACTGATTTTTGAATTTTGCTCATTATTTGCTAAAAATATAAAAATTCATTAAAAACACTGTCAAAATGCAATTCTAGCCACTGTTGTTTAAGACCAACCATACAAAACAGTAATAACTTATGTGTAAAAAAATCCAAGAGATTACTTATAATGTTAATCAATATTTTAATATCCTAGCAATCTCACAATAGGCAGGAGTGCAAGTAAATTGTCCTCTGGTTCATGATGATAATCGTTTTTTTTAGAAGACTTAATATTTCCTGAATTTCGTTGTATGCAAAGATATCCGTTGTCAGGCATTCAAACCTAGTATAAGTTTACGTCAGTTGGAAACAATTTATTAACAATGGTTACTGAAATATTTTTAGGCACTTTCTTTTTTTACAAATATAATTCCCGAAAAATTTTCCGAAATATATAATTACCAGATATAATAAACCACTAAATAGTGAATGGCCAGGTTTCAATATCGGCTAAACTTTCCGTGAAGAATGTTTTTAAAGTGTGGAATGTCTTTTAATTTTGATATGACAAAAGATGACTTTTTCTCTGTGATAGGGTTGATTAAGGTTTAAAGTTAAGGTAAATGGTTCAAAATGGTTCAAAATAATGGTTCAATATAAAGGAGCGCTTGGTAATAGGCGTGTATTCCAAGTCTAAAGGTACAGTCCGGGACTCAACCGCGCACCTATGTATATATGTATTCTTGTAAAAGCAATATTCTTTTTAACAGGCTCATTTTGAACAAATACGATTAGTTTTTTTGTGTACTCTGTGCAAAATTATTTCAGATGGTCTATTCATATCTAACGAAATCAAAAGGACGAACAAAATGGGAAGATTTAGCTTATGCTTATCAGTTTGCACTGAAATTATTTTTGACTATGAAAACTAAACTAATTTTTCATACCTAAAATTTAGGAAAAGACAGGTCTACATCCGCATAAATACGGTATTCTCTTAAAAAGTTTATTTTAAATTAATAGAATTTGCTTAGTGAAAAATAAGATGGTTTAATCATTCTCAATGAAATATAAAAGAGGAACATAGTGGAAAGGCTGAAGTTTGCTACTCATCCGCAAGGGATTTGTGGGTTTGTGTGGATACCAATAAAACAATCAAGCCTGAGTTCGGAATCGAACCCATACACTGCTGAGCTGAAGACTAAAGTGTTAATCGTATCAGTTCGACACGCAATCAGAAGCTTATGAACATAAATCAATTAAACTCTATCTTACGTTCATAAACCCTATTTAAACTACAACTTCCCTCTCATAGTTATCTCAGTTAGTTTAAAATTTTTAGATAGTATAATTTATCTCGTTTGTTAAACTTATCACAAGTTGATGGATCAAAACTATATTTTTTACATGTACCTTAAAATGAATTTTATGAGTTTGCCTCAACTTTCTAGAATTCGTAAGCTGAAAATAAACAAACCAAAATGAATATTTTAAAGAATGTGGGTATTCATAAGAATACAATTAGATAAATTACTAGATGCAACAGGTTAATAACTAAATACAATTAGGTAGATTTGAAGTATCTAATACTTACAGAAAGTATTACACAGCTTGTTACTTTATGTATTACATAAAATTGAGTTTTTGATTATTACTGAATTGTATCTCTTTCTCAGAAATGATTCTAATTTCTTATCGCAGTTTTTATCGTTATTTTATAGACTTATATCTTTGCTTAAAAAAAGAAAGTGGTATAAAATTAAATGTGACTTACAAATAAAATTTATAGCCAAGATTAGGTTTCTTTGAAAATGTAAGCAAGACCTTGTTGGCTTCCAGCCCAAATTTCATAAAGGATGTAAGAATTTGTCGTTAAATAAAAATCAAATAAAATCTCGTTTTATGAAATATGAAATTCCCTCGATTCACGTCTCACAAATAAAACAGTTTGTATAGATTCATCTGGAGAAGATTCTATTTAGATTCTAAAGAAGTAGGAGAGAGTAGGCGATATTATTTTAAATCAGCTGTTAGCTTCAACTTTAAAAGCATAGGATGGTTTAATATTTTATCTAACTATAAAATGGTCTCGTATTAATATTAATATAAAATAAATATATGAATGAAAAACCTTTCAAATCTTTCTAAATTTTAATTTTTTTTTAATATTTTTTGCATAAATAAACTTAAAAGGATTAAAATTGGCTACAAATTTTTCCACAATTTCAATGTTAGTTTAGCAATATAATAAATAGGAATCGAATTTATAAAAACCTGAGATTATTAAATGCATATTATGTAAAACTTTAATAGAAATGAATTATTTTAAATTATATATTCATATTTTTCGAATCAAAATTATAAATCTGAAGAAATATCGAAATTAATTATCTTTTTTATCTTAAACAAATTCATCTCCCAATTTCGATTCTGAAATAATCAAACTCTGGAATCTATAAATTAAAAAGTTTTGTACTGGTGAAGAAATCTCTTCTTCAATATTTACCAAAGGAGCAAACTATTTAGAACAAACATTGAGATCTTGACTCTTACTGGCGATTGCAGTGACATCTGGTGACTCCTGAGAGAAGATAATTTCTTCATTATAATTTATAAAATCATCTGAATGTGTTAAATCCTTAAAAATGTGTCCTTTTATTGCTTCTTCTAAATTTTATATATTTATAAGGCTCATACTGATTCTCTTT
The DNA here is from genome assembly GCA_026290005.1 of Latrodectus geometricus. Classification (NCBI taxonomy): domain Eukaryota; kingdom Metazoa; phylum Arthropoda; class Arachnida; order Araneae; family Theridiidae; genus Latrodectus; species Latrodectus geometricus. The sequence goes on from JAPDSC010113381.1 coordinate 25,043, forward strand.
CTTTTATTAATGTTAAGATAAAGAGTGCGATTTTTTTTTTTTTTTACCCAATTGTCATCCACGTCAATCGCTCTTATTTTCCTCTAAATTTAATAATTCCTTATATTGGTGGAAGTTCTAATTTCCTTCTAAGCCTATGCAAAGAAAACTCACTGAGCATTATTTTTAACTAATCAAAATAAAAAATTATAAAATAAATACACAATGATATAACAATCGTAAATTCTTAATCACAATTAATGTTGTCATTGATACTTTAATTCACACAAATCTTTTCGGTGACATTATGCAAATGAAATACTCAATTAATGGCTGAAAAATTAATTATTTGTTTCAAGGATTCTAAAGTGCATGCATTTCCCTTTACAGAGGTTGTTTGAGCATTTTGTTGAATGATTTTGAGTTTAAAAAAGAAAAAGAACAAGAAAGAAACAAAAAACACTCCTCATAGATTATTGAAACTCAAACAAAAATTCTGTTGCAATAAATTAAAATATTTTTTTCAAATTAAATATATGTATATATAATGCCTAGTTAGAAAATGCGAAATAAGTAAATACACACAAAGTTTATAAACATGTCAATACATTTAGCACAAAAGCAGCTTAAACAGCACCACCATAAAATAAATATTTGAAAATTATTTAATATATATATGGAACAAATACAATAAAGAGATTATGTAAATATAACAGAAAGATAGAAAATACAACCAGTATACAAAGAAAATTTACAAAATTAATCAGTTTATAAATGAAACTAAATTAAATTACACATTGTTTAATTTATGTATTTATTTTACTTCTGTATTTATTTGCACTTTTGCAGGTTTGGAGTTTAATAAATTATATTAGAAACTTTGAATATGAATTTTTACTTTATTTATTTGCACTTTTACAGATTTTAAATTTGGTATTTATGGCAACTATAAATTTAGTATATTTTCCTTAATTCTTTTTCTTGTGTTATTTCAATTTAAAACATTTTTGGTATGGCTTTGGGGTGTAATGGCTTGACATAGACATTAGTCTGCAGCCATTACAGAAAACCCATATTTCGTTCCAATGTAGTCAACACCCCCTGATGAGGCTGGCCATGTTGGTACTTGATTTACATTAATTTAAATTGATTGATTTTATAAATTGTATACTTATTATATGTTCTATCTTTCTGGCTATATTTTGATAATCTTATACAATTGCTTTATTGTATTTGTATTTATATTTGATCCATATATTAAATAAT
>JAPDSC010113382.1:0-18171 GCA_026290005.1 Latrodectus geometricus
GTTAAGCCGTTGATGAAATTTGATATCTGCTTGACTGAGCCAGAATGAAAAGTTTATCAGGCATTATGTAACAACCTTCGTGTTGAAAAGTATTATGCGTGTTGTGACAGATGACACAGGAAATCTATTATAAATGCTTCCTTGTAGGGAGACAGATTCAGTTTTTAAAAGAGTGATTTCGTATCTTAATCTGTAAATAAAACTAAATAATTTTTCTCGTTATCTGTTACGTTTTCCCAGTTACATAACCTAAAATGCAGAAATGGTTTTAAATAAGGAAATAGAAATAAATATTTATATCACATTTTTTTATTAAAACTTGTTTTATTACCAACTTAAAAGGATAACTAAAATACAACGAGGTAATGTCTTTGACTGATATGGATTTAAAAAAATGAATGTAACATAATATGTATTCCTCAAATATATATTTTCCAAATTATGTATTTTATTTTAGATACATAATTTAGACTTATATCTTTCTAAGCACTGAAAAAGAAGAAGATATAAGTAAGGACATTTTTATATTTCGGGTATATATATATTATATTAAATAAATATTTCATATAATATAATATAATGCACATGAAAGTCTATGCATGGAATCAACAAAACAAAATACCAAATAATATATATTATTGGCAATCCAATCAGCGCAAAAACAGCTAATGAAAAAACTGCGAATATAGAATTTTCTCGAAATATAGGAAATTATTTCGAGAAAATTGAAAATCAAAGACAAGTGCAAAAAGAAATTATAAAATAATTATAAGACAAGATTAAGAAAATCTATACAATACAAATAGGAAAAAGATATAGAGACCACGTTTTCCATCAGGAGAAAGATGGAAAATTTGTTCATATGCTTTCTCGTTTTGATGTTATTTAGTTGACTATAAAACTTTAAAAAATTGCTTCCAACACATTGATATCTGCATAAAACATTTATTTAATTCATTAATATCTTTGGACTCATCAAGTTTTAGTGTTAGTATTCAGCAGTTAGGGAGATAAGGTCTCAATTTTGATCCAAACTAACATTAAAAAGTGAAAGACGAATCCTTATACAGAATTATTTCTAATAAAGATCCAGAAAATTCCAGAATACTCCTGGATATCCTTCTTCATGCACATTCTATAGGATATGTACTTGAGAGATTTTTGGATTCATTTTTTCTCTCAAAATGTGAATGTGGCTCAGTATTTATAGGAAGCCCTCTCAAAACGTAAAATAATTCGCAGTAGGAACTAAAAATCTAGTGAATAGACTCTTACTCATAGTGTCTATTTTGCGTTATCAAAGCATAATCTTTCGTTATCAGTTCATACGTTTGAAACCCAAGGTTCTGTACTTTAATATTGTTACGAAAAATGTAACTAGTGTCAATATTTGTATGAATGTCTTAACTACTGTTTAATTACTTGTTTTATTTTATTATCGTTTAATTTGTGGAATTTGTATTCAAACAAGGCCCATATCCATTGAAATAGTGGTTGTAAAGCTGAGAAATGACAACTTTAGTACTCTATGCCAAGATCTCTTAGATTTTAGAGAGCTTAGCAACATTTGATGATATTGGTTTTTTTAAAATTTCGAGTAAATCGGAGCAATTGGAGCAGAGTTACCGTGGTTTTTCTCTATAAATGTTCTGGAAACTTCCGTAACATATGCCGGGAAGGTATAAATACTGTTTTAATTAAGCAGTGAGTTTGTTAAATGTAAATCAAGGAACCAGTTAGATGCCCGAGTCATCAGCTCTGAAAGTTGCTAAATTTCAGAGCTGTTATTTGTATAGGTTTTTAGTCTGTAGAAGCTTCAAGTTGGGATTGTTTTAGTCATCGGGATTCGAAAAATTGCAGATAATATGTTTGTTTATTAGAAAACTTATCTAATTTATTTCTGGATCATCAGATTCTCATTACCACGAAGAAAAGTTTTAACATTATTTTTTCTGTTAAATAAAGCCATCATTAACTGCTTTGCAAAAAATACGTAAGACAGCTATTAGTTGCAGCAGCTGTTCAGGAAAATAGTATAAACCGATTCATTTATTAACCCGATTAACTCAAATGAAACCACTTTAAGAATATAAAATTTCCGAAGTGTGGTTTCAGGGATAGTGAATAACTATTTTTTATTTTATTGATAAAGAATTTGTCAGAATTTGAAAAGTGTATATCAACTACACAAATATTGCGGAATTTAAATGATTATTCTATTCATTGGCACATCTGTGCTGGGTACTATTCTGCTATCAAAATTCACTAACAACCGTAAAACTAAAATAAGAAGTACGAAATAATTCCCCACGTGTATGATTTGACAGCCAGGAACTATTACTTTTTATTCGACTTCTTTATCCGGTAAGATATTGACTCAACGACTAAGGACGTCGTTCCTATCATGTTGGTTCAACATTTTGATAAATGTCTGTGATAGATATGATGATCATGAGACAAAAATTACTTAGAAATACTCTCTAAATTCTTTTGATTCTTCTATTCTTTTGAATTTCTTTAATTATTGTTAATCGAAATTTTCTTTAGTTTTTCAATTTTTCTCAAAAACCTTAGTTTATATATTACATTAATAAAAGAAATTATTTCCAAAGAGTCATAAAATGATTCTTTGGAATGAAATTTCAAAAAATATCTTTAGATCTTGACATTCAATTGAAGAGGCAAAACTATTTGTCCATATTATATTACTTATGTAATATTAAAATATATTATTACGTTATTCACGGAATAGTGTTTCTTATTTCTACTTTAAATTTGCACTAAAATTATATAACCAGCAACTGTTGATGCTTGAGAAGGAATTAAATCTTGGAACTATTTTCTTATATTTATTTCGATTGATAAACACTCATTAATTAGATTTTAAGATAAGTATAATAGCTAATTTCAATAAATACGCACAAAATTTTGTATTGATTTGACAATTTATTAATTAATGATTCCTATTATTTTTTATCATATTCATTTATTTATAAATAAATTCAGTTTTTTATTCCTTCAAAAGTATAATGTTTTAAAAAGACATTAAATTAATGCGTGCATATTTGTGCTTCATTTTTAAAGTTTTGTGACCGTGACTTTAAATATAGATCGCGAAAGTTGTATTCTTCATAAAATGTTTCGTTTATTATTCATTCACCAAAAAATACCGTGACAATTTTATGTAAGTAGACTATCCTTAAATATTATCTATTGTATTACGCATATTATAAATAAATATGCATAATACAATGCTATAATGTTGAATTATTAGAAATAAAATGTAATGCGTGCTTCACATACATTGAAAAAAAACATTTTCGTGTTTATTTTCGCTTATCACACACTATATACCAAGAGAAAGTTCAAGATAAAGTATTTTACTTAAGTTTACACATACATTTTTCTCTTAAAATCTTTCCTATTTCTGTTATTTTTGTTCCTTACGTGGATATTGTATATTCTAGAAAATACAGCTGTTTATAAATCATTAAAACAAAAAAGTTCATTTGAAAAGATGGTCCCTTGATGTGATTTATATTAATTTCCATAAAAAGCTTAAATAGCCTTGTTGTTGGTTACATCATCCACTAAAAATATTGTCAGCTATCAATTGTTAAGATAAATATATATATTTTCCAACGTTTGCAGTAAAAGTTAGTTAATTTTATTTAACGCTAATGATTTCTCTTATATTTAATTATTATTTACTTTCTTATGCGATTTTTTTCAGACGTATAATCTTGAAAACGTGTTTAAAGTATTTAATCACTTAGTTGATGAATTCGTTGCCTTCTTAAGCATGCTTGACTCACGATCACGATACAATCATTTCGTAACAGAATCCTTGACTTATATGTATATTTTTCGGTGTTTCAGTTTTTAATTGATTGCTGTAGAAGTCATTTCCAGTTGTAATGTCATCAATATTGCTTACTTTAATTGCTATTTTATTCAATCAAACTTAGTTAATCTAAATTAGTTCTCGAAATAAAGGTATCCTTTGGTTATGTTATTGAGAGATATATTTCCAGCTGATGGTTTCTACCAATAAAAACTGGTAAAAAATCGATGAAATTTTGATAGTTTCAAATATTTTTAAGTAACGAAATTTATACGTTTTGGCAGCGCTTTTTTTTTTCTTCACATCATACCATATGGTGGACATAGATATTATGTAAATTTTAATATTGGAATTCAGTGATCTGGTCTCGAATCTCACCTGAATTAAATTTGTACCCTTTGTCTTCAAGACGTGAGACTTTGTAAATAGAACTTTTACAGTTATAAATGATGATTACATTGAAAAGAGCTTTAAAACAAAATTGAGGTTTATTAAAATTCAGATAATCAATTGTCATATATGAAAAGCAATTGTTTATTTTTCAATATATTTTTGGTTACTTATTTCAGCCTGTTGAAACGCATCCAAAAACCTCGTATCATTGAACTAAGTCAAGTGACGAAATGAATGCCTGAGCTGTCACCTCTTCTTCGTGGCACATGGATAGAAGATCGTTGCAATTAAAACATGTTTTATGCGCTCTCATTACAATTAGTAAAAACGATGTATTTTTGACTGGGTCAGGTATAGAACTTACCACCTCATAGTCATGAGAATAACATCTTTCTTCAATCAGGATATTAAGGATTGAAAAAATTCTTACTTAAATGCAGTTATATTAGATTTTATATCTGAAAAATGATTTTCAAGTTAACATTTGTTTCCTGCCGATTTATGAAGAGTTATTACAGGAAGATGACCCAAAAAAAATCGTGTGTCTATTTCAAAAAAAATTTTTTTTTGTTACTTAACTATAACTTTAAAAAAGTAGGTTTTCTCATAGACATGGCAAGTATTTCAGAGCAATATTTAATATGAATTTTGTACTTCACAAATCACTTAAAATTCTGCGTAGTAGTGCAATATACTGTAAGTATTTTTCCTTAATTTTAAAATTATATTTCAGAAATTTGTTCCATGTAAAACATTGAAATCGTATCAATGATCTTAGATCGATAAAATATTGTTCTGAATATTTTAAAAGAAAAATCTTTATTTTTAGTAATATAAAAATAAAATCGATGTGTAGTTTGAGCTGAAATTAATTTATTGACTTCAAACATAAAAAGTAAGTAATTGATCAAAAAATAATTTTATAAGTAAATGTATGTAACATAATAATTTTATTTTAATCGCAAGATATTTTTTGAAATAAAGAATTTCAATGTATGGCGTTGAGCTTTAATAATGAATGCAATTATTTTATAAATTTGGACATATTGGATAAATTTTTGAAAACCTTGCAAGTAAGCCCCGAACTATACTTTAAGTTTGACTGGTTTGAAATACACGCCCATCACCTAGCTCCTCACAATTTTGAACCACGGAGAAGAGACGAGGTCTCACCTGAGCTGGCACCCATTTATGCTACACCAGAGAAAGGAACTTTGGACGTCACATATTAACGTGCACACATCCCCAACCCATAATGTTCCAGTAACCCTATGAGGGGGAATGGGTCGCACCCTCCCACTCACTGCCCATGGCACAAGTGATGTTATCTTGTAGTTCCCTTATCTTACAGAAAGCGGCGTGAACCCACTGGCCTGTTCGGGCTTCTCGTTCTGGTATAAGAGTTTGCGTAATCTAAAACAGGAAAACTATTTTCTAAGATTCGCAGGAAGCATGTTGTGTGATAAAAATAAAATTATGATAACGTAATGTGATTTTAAATGATGACGCAACATCACGAGGTCAAAAGAAGGATTTCACAAGAAAAAACGATTAGCAGAATACCTCATCGAAATATTAATTTTTTTGGAAAATTTAAAATAAACTAAAAATTAATAATTTACCATACCTGTTAATAGAAATCAACGCAATTTTATATGGTAGAATTTATTCTAAGATAATCCTCATTATAGTTATCAAGCTCTAAGAACATTTGGTTAAAATGAAAAATGTGTCACAGATTGTGAAAAAAGGAAGTATTCAATAGCATCTTTATTCGTTTGCATCTCATTTCTGCCGTAGAGTTCTTATCATCGAATATAGTTCTTATCACAAGAAGTTCTTATCACCTAATATTTTAAAGAAATTTTAGTAAATATATAAATATATATATCTTCCTACTTAACCTGCCATAATAGATATATCATTTCATTTGAAAAACAAGGTGACCATGATCTACTTAATGTGTTGCAGTTACCTTTTGTAAATACGGAAGATTTTCAATTAAACCCAGATTCGAACTAATCCGCATCCGAGAATGCGAACGATGCTCCACCCAACCAGGCCCCTATGGCCTAATCATCTGTACGAAATAAAAAGGAATAAGTAAATAGAATTGAAGTTTCGAAAGGGAAAAAAATTTACTAAACTTTGTTACTAACTAATTACTAAGCTGAATGTGTTTTAAGAAGCAACTAACATTGAAATTTTGATAGCCATTACATAAAAATTCTGTATAAAAAATAACGCGTAAAATATATCACGCATAAAAAATAACACGTAAAATGTCATGCAATGCTGAATTTTATAGAATCGTTATTTTCACAAAAATGGTTAAACCAGTAGTAAAACAACGTTTTTTAACATATTTTTAAGCAAATCTTCATTTTACATAGCATTTTCTCTTTCTGTGGCTATTAAAATAATAAGAGACAGAAAGAGAAACGGAAATTTATTAATCCTAAAATTAAATTTCCGTAAATATTCTGCAATTTTCATTAAAATGATTTTAAATAACTTGTTATACAATGCATACCAATCTACTATTCAATAATATTGAAGTCATTGCGATGTTGAATTTTTTTATTGCAACATTAAATTTAATTTAAAAATTCTATTTTATTACTAAAATAATCAAAATAAAAGAAGAAAATATATGTCAATCATTTTTTCATAAATTTTATTTTATTTTAAGGAAAAAACGATTACTAAATTAATTGGATACCTTTCAAGTGATCCCGCACACTTTTCTTTGGTTCGTCTTTCTTTTTCTCTAAGCCTTCGGGTAATTTCATACCAGGAAAGTGTCTTGGATATAACCATACTGGTAAACTGGAGATGAACATTAGTACACCAATTATAACAAAACCCATCCACCAAGCTCCAACCCAACGAGGATCTTCTGGTCCATATTCAGGCACATCTGAAGAAATAAATTAAGTTAGGAATTTGTCTAAAAAAGAAATGACAAAGCTAATGGAAATTACAGATTTAGGAATATAACATTTTAGCTAAGTAAAATGGAAAAAGCATTTCTAAATAAACCAATAAAACCTTGACAGAAAAATGAAATGTATTTTAACATTTTGTCTCTATACTAGTGGCATAAAATGGTATGTCTTGTTTTTAGTAAACAACATTAAAGAGTAATGATGTTTTTTTGTCTGTAGACTCAATTTTACAGTATTACTATTATAGGTGATTTGATATGAAAAAAATTACATTATAATTATAAAAAATGTTTCTTTAGAGAAACATTGTTTTATTTATTTTATTTAACAAATGCCAAATAATAGCACTTAGACAATTAGTTCACAAATTCTCCAATACTTTTTTTAACAATATACTCATACTGAAGAAATGAAACTCACGGCCATTTAAGTGTTCATAATCATAAGGTAATTAAAAATCACAAGCAGGTTAGAATCACACAAAATGCAATTTTGAGGATCCATCATCTGTGGAGATGATCTTTCAAACAGTCATGACATCTAAATATAAGCTACTCTGTAATTCTTGGAAAACTGGGAATAGTTCTTTTTAACTTAGTATTTTCCTTTTCCTATTCGTAGTATGATGAATCTTATACTATTTACTACTTAAGAATTTTCTAAACAGTCAAGTCAAAAAATAATTTAGTCGCATGAAAAGAAAATACATGAAGAGAAAATCATACAAGCGGAATTATTTCAAGGTTTATTTCTTAAATTTATTAATATTTTATTATGACCCGTAATCCTAATTGATTAATTATTATTTAACTTATAATTAATTATTACTTAACGTGATTTTGATTAATTTATTACTTAACTTATTTTGTAAAAATCAGATGGCAATAGCTTTCAACTTGAAAAACATGCAAAAAGAAACAAGAAGACGACTGACTGTTGTTTTCTGTTTGATTTAATCGTTAATAAATATGTTCACTAGAATAAAATAATTGGTTGAATCCTATTTTGAACCACTCCTTCATCAAGGAAGAAATTCAGAACAAAATCAGCAGATTAAGATGCCAAGCTGGGTTAACCAGAATTAAACATAACATTTTTAAAAATAATCCGCAATCAAAAGTTTTTTTTTCATCAGAATATATTAAAATGACATTTTTAGTAAAAAAAAATTAAATCTATTGCAAACTAAATAATTTGTAAATTTTAAAAAATAATAGTATTCTAATATTTATAGGCCAAAAATTTCAAAACTAATCAATTAATTAGAATTAAGGAAATATTTTATTTTTAAAAATGTAAGCATTTTTCTTTCTAAACGATTGATTAAAATCAAAATTAATACAATATTTATGGTTTGTTTTATCATTTCTTTTTAAAATATGAAAACATTTATATTTTTCTAAAAGAAAACATTTTTATGACCTATTGTTTTATATTAAGTGATAGTTTAGTATCATCAAAGAATACAAAGCCATTACACACCATTCAAAAGAATACACACAATTCCAGTGATTGAATGCAAGAGGTGAGAAAGATATGATTGAATTTTATATGTATGTTAATTTTATTTCTAAATAGTTAAGAATGTTTAAAATATGGAGGGAGCATAATTTTAAGTGAAAGAAAGAGTCTACGCATGGAAAGGATCTTGGCTTGAAGTGAGTCTTGGCTTGAATGAGGATGCGCATAATGTTTGACCTAGTATAAAGAAAGGATCTTGGCTTGAAGTGAGTCTTTGAAGTATGTGGTTTGGAATATTTTAGCTTTACCCCCCATTTGTTGACCCCTGCCTGGGAGCATTACAAAAGATTTTTTTAAGATGTGTGCTCCACTGCTCCGTTAAATAAAAATTTAGATACTGCAAAAAAATTCAATGCTATTCATATTATTTATATAGCTCTATTGCATAGGATTAATAGAAATGAAATAATTGAAAAAGGTCTTATAAATTATATTTTTTAATCATGTATAAACATCACTGTTATTTCATGTTTTATTTCTTTGTATTTTATAATATCAATCTTCAATTGGGTAAAATAATCTTTTTAGCATTGATTTAATGTGCTGTAATAAAGAAAAACTCGAAATCGCTATACTGCAAATTATATGAAATCGTATTGTTGTGAAATTAATAAGAAATATTCGAAGTAACCATATTCAAAATCAAAAAATAATTGAAATCGAATATAATCCTTGAAAGAATAATAGTTTATAAGATAATCTGTTAAATATGTTTTATGTAAAAATTTAACTAAAGAATTGATCTAAGAGGACAGGCATGTTATGAAATAGTTTAAAATGTCTTAGGATTTATCTTTAGTTCCTGGTGATAATAACATGCATGCCAACTTCGATCATTTCTTTTATTTTATTTTTAGTTTTAAGGAATGAAACACTGATGAATACCAAGTACCCATCATAATAGACATACATGCACAAACCATATGCGTAACACCCGTCTCCAATTGCTCAACAGTCGTTGATAATTGCTCATAAGAGCTTTTTTTTATAATAAAAGCAATGGTGAGCTCCGTATTTTTCCTTTAGAAATATTTAAAGCTTATGTATCATATCATTATTGTATGAAATTCTATACTATTCATATTCTTAACTTTAAATATAATGAGATAGGCTCACTTACGAAAGGGATTTTCGTGGTACTGAAGACACAAAGATGCTAGAGAGAATCCACATGCTGGACCCAATAATTGAGTCACCATCAAAATGGCTGAAAAAATAAAAGAAACATTATATAGCTTATTATAAGATTCAACCTATTATGCATGAAATTTTTCAACGATTCAATTGTCCACGAGATAAAAACTCAATCATCATATTCAACATATAATTTATGTATATGTTTACATATTATATTATTAAATTAGCCCTTCAATATATTTATATATTAAAATTAAATTTTTTAACAGGTTAGCATCTGAAGCAAGAGAATATTTAAAGCATGTTACCGAATTTTAACATTAGTCATGATAATATATATTTATGTATTTTGATTTTGTTACACATGAACACTAGATTAAAAACATTAGAGTAACAGTGAGTAATTAAAGCACCATAATTCTTATGATTTACGGTATCCAATGCTTTTAACATGTTTCATATTAAAATTGACATCAACAGAGTTAAATTGTACGTTGAATAATTATTTGAATAATTGCTTAAAATTATATAAGGTTAGGTAACTATAAACCATAAAATCAGATAATATAGAGGTTGAGGATACAGATATATTAACGGAGTACTTCAAAAAAATTTGTTGCAACCATTTACTAACTTACGTAAAATTATGATTGATAATTTTGTATTCCTTTAATGGTAAAACTGAATATTTCAGGGTCTACAGAAATAGTAATAAATTATAAACATCAGATTAATGATAAGATTAGGATTAAGAAATACTGTAATGTAAATAGTGTAGATATTACATTAATACAAGAGGGAATATTTTATGCTAATAAAAATTACAGGCTTCGTGTGCAAGATTAGTGCAATGGGATAAATTATAAAAGAGCATTTATATTTAAACAAAATGTTTATTTACATTGAGAGATGCATTTCCCTTTAAGACCATTTTAAAATTCCTTTTAGACATTTAAGGCCTCAAAAAAATGCTTGTAGACACTAATAATAAAATATCAACAGCTCCATTAAATTTGTGGTATGTATACAATTTGAGTTTTAAACTCTAAATTAGTTAAATTTACATTTTCAATATTGTCAATAATTTAAAAATAGTAATCTATATTATTACATAAATTTTTTCTAATATTAATTAAACTAATTTTCTAAATATTAATTAAACTAACATATTTTCTTAATCGAATGTGTTTTCTGCATAGCATAACATAAATTATGTGAGATATATTATCTTTAAAGAACGATGTGCATAGAGAAGAGCTGTACACATTTATTGTTCTTAATACCGTCATGTTTTCTTAAGGTTGCAATGGCCTACTTGGTTAAGCCGTCGTTCTAATTATCGGAAGGTAAGTGAGTTCGAATCTCGATTTAACTGAAGATCCGTCGTGTTTACTAAGTGTTACTTGGAAATCTTAAGAAGGTCTAGGTCACATTGTCCCATAAATGAAATACCTTTCACGGGAGTGGTCCAACTTTAAACTTGTCATTCTAAATTACGAAGACTCACACCCATTTGTTTCCACATAATGGTAGAGCCCAACTCAGGAATATGTACAGGGAAGTATGCCTGTGTAACAACATAGAAGTTTTTCATTTTAACAAAGCCTGAAACCAGATTTTGAAAAGTTAGGTTAACCATAAAAATAAACATAATAACTTTAAAGCACTCACCAAAGTACACCGGTGTATTTTTCTTCTTGATATTATCATCCAAATAAGGAGTACCAACTACATAAAATGCCATATTTCCACATCCCTTCATAACGAGACCGAGAAAAAATATAGTCACTGCTCCAATTGTTGGATTTGTGTGGCAAAGATATTCCTTCTTTTCCATGTCACATAATTCGAATTCAGTCCTGTTATGGTAGATATCGAATCCAGTCGTATCTCGTACTGGGCCATAAATTAAGTAAGGAGATGCCATGAGAAAACTGCTTATGCTGGATATGAGCATTCCTGTGGCCATGATATTAGGTCGATGCATGCGTCTACTGAAATAGCCAATCAAGAAACCGAACAACAGAGGGCACAAGTCCTCAGATGCTAAAATTATTCCAACTATTTGAGTCTCGAAAGCATATCTCTTTTCCAAAGTGGATATGCATCCGATGAAGTAAGACCACGTAGCTCCATTCAAGAGGCCTAATATACCATTGTTTATCAAGAAAGTCTTCGGCGTGTTAAACTTCTGCAACAATGCTGGGCGGAACTTGCCAATTCCACAGGTAGAAGCTTCTTGGTCTTCAGTGATATCTTCCACTTTTTCACTAGAAGCCTCCCTTATTACAAGACCTAGAGATTCTCGGCGATCGAGTATCTTTACAGACATGTTGTTATTGTATTTATTCTGGTCTATAAAGTAAGATCAATCTTTGCCATATGCCATGGGATTCTAAAAAATAGGGAATCTAAAAAAAGAACACTGTGTATTTCAATAAACATTAAGTAACAAATTATTAATTATAATCATCTCCAAACGAATACATTTCCACTTTGAAAAGGAAACGATGTAGTAAAACGTAAGTCTCAAGTAAAAAAAAAACTCGTTTCGATTTTTCGCAACTATAGCATAGAATAATAGCGTAGGCGGTGTTCTTTCCATTCAGAACAAATGACGTTTCATGCTTTCTTTTGCTATTTTATTTCATGTATTTTTTTTCTTTCATACCATACGACACGATATATTTTCCTCCAATTTAAGTGTAATTTCATCCGCAAATAAAAAGTTGATTATTTTTTTGCATGTGACCTTGTAGACAAATTATGATTTATATTGCGCTTGATTTAAACTTTTTTTTACTTAAGCGTGGGTGCGAAAGAAATAAAAAGTTGTCACTGTTTTCCTACTAAACACATCTAGTAATTCATTTTCCACATCTTAAGATATAAATACACTCATTCATTTCGTTCCCTTACCCACCTTAAGCAAATATAGTTTTAAAAGTTCAGATAACAATGTTGGTCCAACTCTTACCAAGATAACATAAAACGGTTACGTCTTCTAAGAGTTGAAAGTAATAACACTTCAAAATGCATTTCGATCTTTGTATTTTAACCATAGAAAAAGGATTTAAAAATATTCAATCGTTTTTATTTTATATTTCTTACATTTTTATTTTGAAATAACAAAAAGTAAAATTACTATGTCTTTGAAATAGCACTACAACATTCGCAGATGTGTATACTTAATTCAAAGTACAATTTTGAAACTTACCGATTAAGAACTGGGAATGATTTATATTCCTAAATATTTTTTTCTCTAGTATTGTTTTAAATGGTTAAATGGTGCACTAATTATTTTGTAGCTAAATTAAAATAGTAGCATTATCATATGGTTAACCTTTCGAATTTTGTCGCTTATTTAGGAATTGTTATATTACACGAATTATTTTCTTTTTCATTGTTAATCAATGCAATTTTTAAGTATAAGTATAAGGAATTATCTTAAAATATTTTAAACATTCAGTGTTCTTACTATTTTTAAAACATTTAATTTAATTTATTTTGCAGATATTTTGGGTTTTATGTAGGACATGTAATTGAGTATATTTTTGAGCAAGTTTTATTCCTATTGGCAGGGAGACGCATGCACCCATCAAATATATCTTTCTAATTCGAAGTATTTCATGATCCTTTTTATTTTTGTAATAGTATAACAACTTTCAACTTTACAAAAGTAGGCTTGATTTTTCTATTTTGGCGTAATTTTTTTCATAAAAAAGGAAAAATTAATTCCATCAAACTATTCAGATGTATACAGTGAATTGATTGTTCTTTCGGCAAAATTTCCTTTCAGCCACTTTTCTTAGTTACAAAGCTAAGGGAAGCATTATTATAGAGAATGTTACTCTATTTGTCTAAAATTTTCTGAAAAATAATTGCATGAATATTTCTTCCAAACTAAGATTTATGAGCTAATCTTTGTAAACTGCCCACCATACTATCATATGCTAACATATCATAAAGTTGAACCCATTTCTGGAACATTTAAATGTGTAAAAATCATATTGGGGAAAAAAAGTACCATCAGTATAAAAAGTATATTTCTTATTCTTTAAACTTGACTGCTTCAGATGTATAGTGAATTAAAGAGATTCATAATATCATTGGAGTAGTTGAAAAAACGTGAAATATTTTTATGTTTTATTGGTTCGATAATATTCCCAAATAAAGATTCAGTACGATAAATTCTAGAATTATTCAGTAAAATTGCAATGTTGGAAAAATTTCATCCGTGATAGAGAAACATGAATCTATAGTGATGGAGAGATTGCTTCTTTTCCTTTAATAGATGCGTTTGAATTGATTGGGAATTGGCATGACAAGGCTTCATCTGCTAGAATTTAGGTACTCTTACATTCCTAAGCATAACAATGACGTACTTAGATAATAATTTTGTAAAATACGCATTATTTGAATTTTTATTTTGCTTTTAATGAAAATCAAATTAATATTGCTTTCATTAGCCTTTTAAAAAGAATATTTATTTTGTCACTTTAATGACAAAAATGCACCAATTTGCAAAATTGGAGTAAATCATATAATAATTATCAGTAAATCTCATTAGGTAATATATTTAATAATTAAAAAAGAAATAATAAAAAGAGTTTTTTCATTAACAAACTTTTCTGTTTAAGAATTTTTAAAATCCTCCACATATTTTATTCTTCAGTATATAAGTATATTTTGTACAATAAAGTAATTTTGATATATTCAAGTTTATAAAAGTTAATAGCTACATTGTGTCAATAAATAAATGGAACAAAACAAGTTAGTGAATATAATTTCAGAGTGAAAATATATGAGCTTCATTTAAAGTGCATATTTATTTAGTATACTTTTATGATTTTTTTATATATATATATATTTTTTAGAATTTCATAAAAATTATCCCGTCTTTGAACAGCTCAAAATTAGACAATTATAATTTATATTTTATGTTAATGCTAAAAAATTGCTCATTTTTGTTATAAAATATTTTTTTTTTTTTTTTTACGGCAATAAAAATATGTACTAAATATTATGGATAGCCATCTTGAGACTCAGAAGTGGGCATCTGAAATGCATGACGTTCGACTCTGGGCACAAAGTCTTTTCATTGTGCAATAAATGCAATCTGAGGCCGGCTTTCCCCTATTACATCCTGGATTGTTTGGGGTTCACTCTGGCGGATGCGCAAATCCACTACTGGTGCTCGACTTCGCTGGGTTTCATGGTGTCATGGATTTGATTTAGCTGACACTAGATCTCTGAGAGATTGGCAATAACAACAACAACTTCTAAATATTTTCCTATTTGTGACCCCCTGTTGTAAAGATAACCCCACAGGTTTAAACTTTTTTTTATTTTCAATAAATGCAGCTATTTCCTTTTAATTATTTATTTTAAATACATTAAAAATATCTACTATTCATGAAATAATTAAATTTTAAAATCATTTTTAAGCTGTAAAGTTAAGTATCAAATAAAATTTAAAACATCTTAATACAAAAACAAGACTATTTTATTCTATTAAAGTTAAAATACAGTAACATCAGTTAACGCGTATGAAATATTTAAAAAAATTATTTCACTGGTATAAGGATTTAAATAATTATTTCTCATATAAAATCAACCAAATGTTACAATTTACATAACATACCAATATTTTCGTTTGTACAAATTGATTCCTTTCTCTATTTAGCCTACAGATGGCAGCACCACAATTTCAATCAATGTTTCCTTAAATTTTATTGTTAGAAACAAACACATCTTATTGAAGGATACAGCGTTTCAATATTATTTTTTGCTTCTTTAATAACCAAGTGTTACAATAACTCTATATAAGTCAATGAGTTCTCTAATGTATTAATTTTTATTAAAAAATGAATCATTAACAAAAATGCATTTATTTTTTAATATTTTAATTAGTTTTCTATTTCTTGAATAAAGTTATTAAAAAATGGATATATGTTTTCAAGTTAATATGAAATTTTAAGTATCGGTATTGTCAAAACTTGCTTTTTGCATTTTAGGTTTTAAAAACTGCAATTATTAAATAAATCCTTCTACTATATTACAAAGTATAAAACGAAATTTCATTAAAATGGAACATAAAGAAAAACATGATACACGTTTGCAGTATAATAGGAAATATATGCCAGAAGATTTAAATTAATAGAATTTTCTGAATGAAGGTTAATTCAATTGAAATCTGCTCTTTAAAGTGAATTTCGAACCATTACAAACAAATCGCTCTAGGTAGGGATTAGAATCACCGACTGAAGTAGAGGCCAGAGCACAAATTACTTAGATACAGACTTAGTCCATTTTTGATGTAAATTTAGTGTTTAATTATTCAATGTTTAATAATTAGTGTTTAATTATTAATTTTTCAAAGCAAATATTTTTATTTGGACACCGCGCAGCTTACGCCTCCATGCATCAAATCTGAATAACTTATTCATGTATCTGCTGTGTTATAGGAAGTTTTCAAGAGAAAAAATTTACATGTCATAAAAGTGTAATCCAAAAACTCAAAAAGTACACACCACAATAAATATTTTTACTGAAATCAGGAAGGTATATCTGAACTTTCTTTGTTTAGTAGTCTTGTATCGAACTAAGAACCATTTACTATAAATGCAGAGTTCCAACAATTAGGCCATGATTAGTACACTTATTCATCATGTCTTAATAAAAGGAGTATATGTTTCAGATTAAAAATTTCCAGGTTTGTTAAAAACTACTGAGATAGGAAATGAATTTTGTATCCAAATTTACAGGGATGAGTGTAAATTTTTTACACAGTTCACTAAGAACAGCCTACTTCCAAAGGCCATTCTAAAACATTTCAGCATCCAGTAAGAATTTTCATAGAACGTAGGCCGTACAGTTGTGACATAGGAAAGCCCGACAGACGTACAAGCAGAAGACAGAAGCAATATCCACATTACATTGTTCAATAGTAACTGTAATTAAACTCACGTTCAAAGAGATGAGTAGCTGGGAATTTCTGGTTTTTATCCTTAGTCGCACATGAACCTGAATCAACTTCCTGAGAAAATTATACCCGGAATGTGGATAAATTATGTAACAACCACCTACAGTCTTTAGGTTATCCACTACGTGGTATCAGAATTTAAAGTATGTTAAAAGGAAATTCAGTGCTTTTTAATCGATAATTTATGCTGCGTACTAAATATACTATATTTGAAAAAAAAAAAAACTAAGCAATAATCGCCACATGCAGATGTCTCTTACACAAAAAAATTTGATAGAAAAAATTAAAAAATGAAAGCAATAAAACTATAAAAAATAATTAAAAACTGGATGATTTTTATTTGAAAATATTTATGTCTAAGCAGAGCTTTAAAGAGAGGTGGCGTAGTGGTACCATTTCACACTTCTAAAGTACAAGTACTCTGGTTGAGCAGATTCGATTCAGTCTTTCATATTTTCAGTGTCTTGATCAAACTGAGTATCAAGCATGTTTGGGAATTAAACACTGATGGTTCGTGTTAACCCATGAGGGCTGTCGTGCCTTTCAGTTCTTTTTAAGCAGAACATTGCCTTCATCAACATAGTATTACAAACATTGTAAAGTGTTAATTTAATTTTAAAAATTGATTATAATTCTCTGTTGGATGCACTTCGTCTACAATTGATAACTCTCACCATTTTAAAGTTTTCTTCACCTTGTACATTTTACATTTTCTTCTATATTTAGATCTGTCGCTGTGAAAACTGAAAAATATTTTAATTTAATCATTTATTTAAACAAAACATTTCGATAAAAAAAAGTAGAGATTATAACTAGATGAAAACTGGAGACAAGTCCTCGATGAGATAAGTACTTATCTCTAAATATACAAGTAATGAAACAGACAAACATGAAGGAGCAATGCCATTTGCTCTGATAAACGGCAAGAGCCTGCTGAAAGCCTGATTGAAAGTGTTGGCAAATTAAAATACTTCGATAAAAAAAATAGTTAAGTAATTTTGGTTCCATGTTTTCACACCATGATAAAATAAATTTTTTAATAATTTAGCTTACATTTCTTTACTTGATTTTAATGTATTTAATAATTAATAGTAGTAAATTGCAAAAAGCTAGCAAACATGCTGAGGATAATTAGATTAATTTAATTCATTCCATAAATCTAAAGTTGAAGTTTCTTGCTGTGTTCCTGTTCATAATATATTGTAATCAATGACTAGTAAGTTTTGTTGATATAACTTTTAATTACCTGCAAACAATATATATATATTTGAACATCTGCAACTGACGCTAACTATTTATTGATTTTAGTGTCATAAATTTTTAATATTGAGCTTTGAATATAT
>JAPDSC010113389.1:0-15334 GCA_026290005.1 Latrodectus geometricus
CTGGATTTACGAATAATTTAAAAAATTAAATTTTATATATATATGTAAATGTATATTAAATCAGTATTTTTTTTTTCTTTCTCAAAAACATATCTTTTCTAACATAAATATATATCTGTATTTTTATTATAACATACTTAATTCCTAAATAAAATTAAAGTTTATTTCTAATATCTAGTTTTAAAACTTCATTTATAAGACGACTAATATTTTTAATGAGAAACTGCTAAATAATAATAAATCATATTAAGATGATCTGTTCGTAATATGAATTCGTGGTTTAAGAAAAAAAACTTGTTCATTAAAACTTATGCAAAGTATTTAAGAAATAAGTGCAATTGTAGGAATTGCTAAGTATTTTATGAAATTTGATAATTTTCTTCTTTAACTGGAACTTATTTCCGACTAGTTGCATCCAGCGTAATGCACTTTATTTTAGGTCTGGAACAAAGAAAAAGGATCTACGATATTATAGAGAAAAAAGAAATAGTCTGAAATTTAACAAAATCTATTTAAAGGAAATAGCTGTCTCAAATACAAGAGCTACATTTCCGATAAGTTATGCACCCGAAGGAAAAGTACCTCATTTTATGAAGATTTAGAAAAAGCCGTACCAACCTTAAGACTAAAAGAACGATGTAAAAAAATAGATTGAAACATTTAATTCGTGTATTTCCTAATTATTTTAAGTTTCACTTAAACTTTGATATAAATTCTTATATACCCAGATTTCTTTTTTCAGAATAACAACTCTCAATTTCTAACTTTCGAGACTAAACATCACTAAGCACTTTCAGATTATACTAACCAATTTATATTTTAAGCGAATACTTTACTTGTCTAATTCCATGCTAATAGACTTAATCAGAATTAGTATATTATTCCTTTGCATATCAAATTAAAAAAAAAAATTGATTTTTGTAAACGAAATCACCTTATCAAATCTTCATGCCGACATTAACATAAGTGACAGTTAAAAATAATTTATACTTATTTTATTCTTTATAATTGTAATTATTACTTTGTACGAATAAAACACATTAATGTGGCAACATAAGCCTTTCATATTAAGTATGAATTACACATTCCACGATAATACCTCACACTTCCTAAAAGCTCGAGAACTGATATAAGTCTAAAATGCAACATTTCAAAAAAATTTCTATATAATTGACAATATTTTATTGTACCCACTTATTATTTATAATTAAACATTTACAAAAAAAATATTTCTCCAAAAAAAGCAACAATAAATACTATTATTGAAAGTATGTACATATATGTAATTTATTTTCTTATATTAACTTAAAAAAAAAAAGAGGGAGATTTAAAAATCATGGCCGCCTTCCACTGATCGACTTCGCAACTATTTCTTATCAGGAAATAAAATTAAAATTCACCTGTTATATATGTGACGTTAAGTAAGAAAGCACATACACATAGAAACGAACACACATTTTTATAAAATGTGCCCCGGCTCATATCAAGCAAATAATGACCACAAGACAACATCTTAAAAAGCAACCTATCAAAACTTAACGAAGCTCACCAAGACCTGCATTTTACGCTCGGAAAGTAGAATCTTTAAACTCGTTGATAATCGTAATGTTAAAAAAAATCTGGTATTTTTAGCTCTTAATTCGTGAAATGTATTTATCACATCGCTCATTTTTATTACATTTAATAACTAGAACACTATTTTTACCGTCGCTCAGTTTTAAATTAAATACTATTTTATTCGGAGGCACTCTATTAACAAGCATTCCAATGTTTATAAAAGATAAAACTATTTAACATTCAGGGGAAAAAGGTTCTTAAAAGGGAAAAAATGTAAATTTTAATTGCAACTTTCACACAAAAAAAAAGACATTCTTTTCTATAATCGTCATCGAAACCATCGGAAGGCAACTGAATCATTTATATATACTAACTTGGAACTTTTACATGTATACTATTTTCCTTAGCGAATAATTCACATGGTTTCTTTCATACAACAAAAATCTACTCCCATCAATATAACATATTTATCCAAGTTTAACCATACTTCTCAAAACTTTTTAAATCATTGATTTGTGACGCAAAACTCTCATATTCACACCGTGAGAAAATCACTTGTTCACTACTGACGAATTAGTGATTTCAAGCTGTACTTGTCAACAGGCTGCTGAATGGAATTTTTAATTTATAGCTCGTTACGGGAACCGAAATACCGATTATTTCGATAATTCGAAGTCGGTGCTTTAAAAATAAAATTTTCAGACGAAAAACTACCATATAAACGCAAAATTTTTAAATTTGACACTTCAAAATTACTTAAAAACAAGTTAATTTTTGGAAATCATTCCTATCTTAAAAAGCTCTCTAGCATGTAAGTAGATTTCAGAAATTATAGCTATAACTCCACCCATCTACGTCAAGGTATGTGGCAACAATGTTTATATTCATGGACAAAATCTTGTTACATATATTTGAAAAATGTAATACCAAAAGAACTACATTAACAGCCATCAAAAAATTTGAATGCTTCTCTTTCACATTCATCATCGATCAACTATTAAACACTTTCAGTTCCAATAACACTATTTGCAATGAATTATCACTTGTATACATATTTAAAAAAAAAAAAAAAAAAAAAAGATTGAAAAGATCAGCGATTGTGGGTTTTAAAAAAATACCGATAATCACAAAATTTGGAATTTATAATCTTAGAATTTTTAGACTGGTAAGTTCCATAACAAGAAATTATTCAAACAATGCTGCGGTGTTCGCTGATAAACTGATCTTGGGATTAAAAAATATTACCACTATTTTAAAATATTCAACGAGATTCAGATTTTTAATAATTCTGGAAAAAATTATAATACAAATATACGTAAAGATTACAGTGGCTGGAATGCTCTACCCTTCAGTTTTATGATAGTCGAACTAAACTTGCAAATTTAACATCTTCGAATCCATACGTTCAAACATCAAATTGATTCTTTTTGAACTATTAAAATTTCGCTGAAAATATCTCTTAAAACCATTTACCAACGAACAAGCAAAATAAGAGAGCTAATTAGATTCAAGTTTAAAATGAATTCAGATCTTTTCGAAATATTCGTGACTTGAGGCGATATTCGTACACACAAACTGTTGACCATTATGCTGCAAGTTCGGCAAAAGAACTTCGTGATGGTTAGGATATTTCTTGTGATCGTAAGTATTTTCAATATATCCACAAAAAACCCAAAACTATCAAATACTTTTACATATTGAGGAATGTATTTAATTGTACTGAACCAAATTAGATGGTAATATATTAAGAATTTGAAGATTCTAACAAATTGATAAAAACATCAAGTAAATCAAATCATTAGTGAATTCACAGCATTCACTATCGTACAGGTATAAAAACTTGAATGAATACATTTCAGGTGTTTAAATTTTCTTTTTCCTACACTAAAATATATTTTAATTTATGAAATACAAGCTTGTTTTATATTGATATACAAGTCCTATCTTTATTAAAACTTTATAGGTATAAATAACATAGCTCATAACTGGAAACAACTATCACTGCTAGCTTTAAACGAATATCGATATCACGATCATTTTCATATGTAACAAAAACAGTAAATGCAAAAAAAAAAAAAAAAAAAAAAAAAAAAAAAAAAAAAAAAAAAAAAAATTTTTTTTTTTTTTTTTTTACGAATTTGAAAATATTGATGTCATAATTATATTCAACATTTAAATAGATAAATAGATATCATTATTCTGCACATATGGTACATCTTTTTTTAGTAGATAACCTTTAGACTGTATAAGATAGGATAATTTTTATTTTTTAACAGTTTGAGTGCAGAAGAGTTTTCTTATATATAACCTTAACACAACAAGCGAGGCGCGATAGCGCTTCTCCGCACTTAAACGGTTATGCGATGATATACTATTTTTAATGATTTTTCTATAGATTTCTCTAGCAATAAATTTGCTTATTTAAAAAGCTTAACAGTTTCGAACTATGAAATTTTCATTAAAATTTAAGCGATACCAAGGAACGTAAAATCGCTGTTTTTCAAGGAACACACCCTCATTTCAATAAATGCATAATTATATTAACACTTGTCAAAAATTGCACGCTTCACTATGTAAGAACACAATATTTACCGACTTCTATACAATAATGAGAGTTATCAATCAATATATTACGAATGTTTTGAGAACTAAAATTTGAAAATACCAGAATACAATAACACAATTGTAAGGGATTTTCTTCGCACGATTCCTGTAAACTAATAACCAATAACCACATATCAACAAAACAAGAATACTAATAACAAATCTAAACCGTGCATTTTATTATAACTAACAGAAATTTTCAGGCCAAAAATTAGGAAAATTTAGAACATAGATTAAAAGGAAAACTTTGCAATTAATGACCATCACCTTTACTCATTACCAAACACTCAATTATAATAAAGTAATCTAATAAAGATCTAGCAAAAACCAGGCAACTGGTAAGAGAAATAGTTTTGATAAAATTTATATTCATTTCTATTTTCAAAAAAATGTAATTTATAAAAACTATACAAGAGATTTTTAATTATGATCAACAGGCAAATTTTACAGAACTCTTGACCAAATTCTCAACTACAAAAAAATCCCTGAAAGATAGTAGTTTGGAAAATATAACCACTGACAGATACCACATACATCGCCCGACTTAAAACTTTATATAAGTAATACAAAAAATTGAATACGATTTTTTTACATAACATATTTGCTAAGGTTAAAATGTACAAAATTAAAGATTAGTTCAAAGCTCATGTCATTCTTTGTACAAGACGGCTAATTAGAATCACTTCAACATTCATGATCAAGATTGAACACCTTTCTTTAGAATCGAAAGTCAGAGTGCTACTGTATGGATGCCAGATCGGCTTAAAATGAGAAAAACAAATAAATCCACTTGAACAATTTAAATAAATAATAGCTGATCACAAACTTGTGACTTAACATTTAATACTTACTATCAAAATTGATATTTAGAAAATATTGATAATCGACATCTGTATATAATAGCAAACTGCACATCCAAAGCATTTATTTTTAAGTTGAAAAAAAATTTACATACTTACCCATCATTTTTGTACTTTTTTTTTTAAAAAAATGCACAATTACTTTATATTTAGAAGAAATTTGTTTCATTACATAAAAAGTTATGTTAATATTTCTTTAGAAGGTTTTGACTGTTATTTAAGCAATTTAACTCGGAAAATATTAAGATTCTGCCTAACAAGATTGAGAATAAGGTGTACGGCAATCGATTTTTTAGAATATCATAGTACCTTTGAAATTATTAATTTTTAATAAATAAAATACAAATTTATATTATAATTATAGTTCTCAATGATGTTAGTGTGATATTTAAAAAAAAAACCATTATAAGAAAAGAAATTCAGATTAAAATCTGGATAAAATTTCTATAATTGCATGTGAATTAAGATGACCCTATGATTTTGCCATTCCATTATAAATGAAGTCTCGTTTATTATAAATAGCTCACATGAAGTTTTCCATTCTAGCTTCTCGAACATATAAAACACAAATGCTGTTTAATAATGCACTATTAAAATTCTCCACATATAACCTATAACAATTATCAGTATTACCAGTTACTTATGCTATGTCAGAAGTACAAGAAGAAGCAAGGAAATCCATATCAAGAAAACTATCTTAAAAATTTTATTTACTTTTTTAATACACTCATGATTTTAAAAATCTTAACAAGTCTCCCTTATTTGGAAAATTAAGGTTAATGTTCCACATACTTACTATGAGAAAATAACTAAAATTGGCACAGACATGACACTGCATTCTTTAGTTAATTTTTGAATCTAGTTAATCAGTAATCAGTTATAAAGATATTACCCACTTAAATTCCATCCCATTTTTGTTAACATTTTCCATAATATTCATATTGGATAATTTGACAAAAAACTGTTTCAGTGTACTTTATTTAATGAAAATACATTCCATTAGGTTTATTTAATGAAAGTTCACACTTATTATATTGAAGGCAATTTTTGTACTTTGGTCAAAAACTTAAAAATTACTTAATAATAATAAAATTCGACTGAACATTGGATTTTTATTCAATTTTAACTGGAGAGCTTATAGTAGCATATTTTATACAAAAATAGGTTTTTCAAAAATTTGCTTCCACAAAAATAATAAGGATATATTAATAATGAGCAGCTAATTTTAGTTTTTAACAGGAGAAATAAAGCCAAGTACTATTTTTAAGTCTGATTAAGCATTTTGTATTTAATATGGAAAATTAGAAATCTATCCATGAGCGTAGGAAACATGGCATTTTTAATAACATACAAGCAGATATTAGCTGCATGTTATTTAAAATATTGAATCAAATCTTCAAATGTCAATTAGAAGCATAGAGCTTTGTTTTGCCTTATAATCAGACTCAACCATGTGACAAGGCAATATTAACATTTATAATAATTTAAAATTCCTATTATAAAATAAAAGACGTAGTTTTTCTCAAATTATGTTAATATTAAGCCAAAAACTTCTATGCATGGTAAGCAAATTTAATGTAATATTTTTTAATTTGGTTTTTTACAGTGAAACTGAACTTCTGACATAACTGATGTTTCAGCATCAATTAAGTCAGATTGTTTTAACTAGTAAAAGGATTGGAAAAATATTAGGAAAACTTGAGATGTTTGCAATATTAAGAAATGATTTAGAATTTAGTAAAATATTTTTCATTGACAAACAAATCTGAAACCCAAACATGCATCATAAAATGTTTTTCACATAAAAGGCACAGAGGAAATGCATTTAAAATTCCAAGTAAGGAAGTCAGTCTTTTAAAGATCATGTCTGTGTAATCTGGTAATTTTTTTGTAAACATTAAGATCTGTAAAACTTTATAAGAGCATATGGTTTTTTAAATAGCATCAATTTCACATTTTTTTATACCTTTGAACTAATATATATATTCTGTTGATACCTTTCTCAAGAATTTAAACAAGATCCATGATAGTGTATTTTAGTTAATTTAACTATTTTGAATAAAACATATTGCAAATGTTGTAATATAAAAAAGTATATCCACAAAATATGTCTCGCTTTTTGCCATTACAATAAGAAAGAGTTCAAATGTATTGAATCAAATTTCGGTTTATATTATCATGTAAATAGCCAACACTTCCATCTTTAAATGCAATTATGAAAAATTAATAGGTATTTTAAATTCTGAAACAATTGTTAGATATTTTAATACTTTAAATTTCTAGAAATATCAGATAACCTACCAATAAAATATTTTAACATATAAACAAGATAATTTTTGTAAAAGCAAAATGTTTTTATTTTTACTAAAAAAATTCAAAAAATTAAGCTTAATTCTTTGCAATCGAAGCATACAAGAAATCTTTTTAAAATATACTAATTAGATTTAGTTTAAGATGTCCTTCCAATTCTTTAACAGAATATTTACTTAATAAATAATTTGGGATACTTTTGAAATCAATACTTAATTATGCATAATTCACTAAAGAAACCATATTTCTCAGTCTTATTTGTATTGCATTAATTATTCAAATCTACATATTAAAGACTGTATAGTTAGTCTTAAACCAAATTAATTTATTATTTTTCACCCACATTTTTGGTATTCTATCAAAAGAACTGCTTTATTTTATTCATTGTTTATTATGTATAGGGACAACTTTAAAATCAATTCAAAGCACACACCTAAGGAGAAAAGTTGAATTTTACTTTTAACATGCTGATAGACAAAATTATGAGAACCATACTTTTGAAGAGCAACTAACACAATCAAAACTATCACTAAGATATTTTCTCAGAACTTTTTCACAAAATCTCCAGTAATAAAGATATTAACTTGAAAACTTTGCCTACATGTTTTAAATACCATCATTTATAAAATAAAGCACAACTTAGAATAGATATTAATAGCCTTCAGTCACAGCTGTTTTTAAGCAAAATGTTCAGTAAAATTAAATATCTATAGTGCTGTATGTTTATAATATTTTGTATCACTTAGTATTTTTCTTATGTTCAACGCCCAAATTAAGATTGATGAATTACTATTTTTCATATTGCTAAGATAAAATATGTCAAATAACCATAAAAAAATATTTTATAGTAATAAAAGTGCAAATTTTATGCTTTCACATCACAATTCATCTAAAAACAAGATTAAAAAGAATTATTACGAAAAAGTTGGCTCAAATAAATGCAGATACCTTAAATAATTTAAGAAATATACTAAAATTCAACCCCACAGTAAATGCGCAGAGTTGCAAACAATAATAGACATTTTTGGAGACAAAAATTATCAAAGTCTGAATGAGCCTAGGACAGGTACATAAATGGTATCCAGTCAAGCATTAACTGCACCATATACCCTTAGTCTTCTTGCATTGCTTCCTTCGAATTCATGCCTGGAAGAAAATTCAGATAATGCTGTAAATCAGCATTTTGCACATAAAGATAAATTTTTCAAAGATCGTGTGTGGAGTTCAACATATAAATTTGTTTTCTTGTTGCTTATCCATTATTTCTGAATAGAAGAGCTATAGATACTGGATCTTAAGGTCGATTCTGAAGCAATACAAACTATCAACATACAATAGGATTAGACCAGCAAGCTGCAGCCAAAGAGAGTAACAATTAGACATCCAACCAATGATGTTCAAAAATATCAAATTAAAGAACTTGTTGACTTACCTTTAAAAGAAACTTAAAATATAAATAACATTGCATAAAGCTTACATTAACCTGATTAGGAGTTAGACTTACTCCTAGAACTATTATGGTACAAATTAAAACAGAATTAAATTTCGTGAAGAACAAATTCGTGTGAAGGCCTGAACAGATGACACATTAAAATTGAAACACTTACGATAATAGATCACAAAGGCAACCTGCACATTTTGAATGATTGGTAAATTAGAGAACATCTTTAATAAATATAGGTTAATCATGTGCTTAAATTTTAAAATTAATAAAATGTGTGTTTGTAAGTCATGTTACTTAAGATTTTTGAATTAACCACTTAATTATGTAAAATAGCCAGAAGCACTTTCACTTTATTTTTCTTGAATGTGACAAAAACTATTTTTTCAATTTAAACAGTAAAAAAAAAGTTAGGCTTGATAAACTTGACTGCATAGCAGGGGCAGTGAAATTAAGAAAACATTTTTTTAACAAAAATAAACATGCTAGTTACAGCAATTAAAAGTTTTTAAACATTTTTACTAATATTATACTAAATTGTTTTACCAATTTTACTTTTGTATACTTCATATAAAGTAAAGTTCAATTTTATTATGTTGATTTTAATTTAGTCTTGTGTTAAGTATATTTAAATGGATATTGACAATTATTTTCTTTAAAAAATGTTTAATATCGCAAGTATTCTCAATTAACTATTAAACGTGTTTCTCTTTTTAAAATAGAAACAATATAAAAACAAATTTGAAGTTCATTATTTTAATTTTTTAATTGATCAACTCTTAAGATAATTTTTTTCAGTTGCTTAAACATTTTAATCAAAATAGTATTTCATATTAGTAAAATCTAAACATTTTTTAAGATTTCAATGCAATTAACCCTTAACTCAACATAATTGATTAAACATGACTTTTCCTTAATATGAATACAAATACTGAACATAAAAAACAAATCTGATTTAATATTTATGGTTTAAGAAATAAATTTCAGTTAATTTTTAATTTTAAGATCTATTACTCTTACAAATGCTATCTGAATTTCAACCTATAGTCACTGTTTTTAATTGAATAATGAAATTTTTTTTTGTTGGCACCTAAAAATATTCTCCATGAATCTTTTATCACCCTTGTTAGACATTTTAGCTTTGGTTTTTCACTTTACAATCACTTCTTGCATAGAAGGATAAATAGCAAAGCAAAAAATAAATGTAGTTTTTTTCCAGTCATCTAACCAAGAAAGCACACAAAAATTCATATCTTGGATAGTGGTGAGTTGACATGGTATAACATTCTAAAAAAGAGAGGGAGTAAGGAAGGATGTTTTCTATACTTCATAGTACAAGGGATTCACGTGTATTCTTTCCATTAGAATTTTTTAAAGCATTTCTGCAGTTGGATTACACTTTGGAGCACTCAACAAGAATTTACATTTACTGGCAAAGCGAGCAATATTGTTATATCAATCGTTAAAATGTTTAACTGCAGTGATGTGGATAGTGAATCCTTATAACTAAATGGTATACATTAAATTTTTTATAGCATCAATGCAGCCTACCTTTGTTCTCAGAACATAAGTAAATGCATTTAAAAAATCCACAAGGTTATAGGTTAATAAAACCATTCTCAATGTGTTGATATTATCACTTATAATTACCAATGAAACATGCTTGTATTTTCAATTATGCAAAAACAAAGTTTGCCAAGCCTCATGAAGGGTCGAAAGTAACAAGACTTAAATTACATTCTAAGCATTTGCAATCTTAGTTAACAAGCACAGTGAAAAATATTTTTGCATTGAAAAGATTAATGGGAAATAATAGTTGACTGATCATATTTCATGTTTAATCCTACTATATTAAAGCAAATCAGCAAGCAAAAGTAAAAAAATTTCAAGATTTTTGAATTTTCAATATTCATTAAGATGTTTAGTAATTTGAACTTAGTTTATCCAAAGTGCTATGTAACTTTTGATTCCATTTTGATTTTCCTCCAATATGGCTTGATTGCTGAATACTTACACTTTTGGCAGGAACTGTTGGTAAAAAATGAAATACTGGATGTTAATAAGATGTGCCATTTCCAAATTTACAATGACTTTTGAAGAAAATAGATACTTTTAATGGAAAATTAGTGTATTTAAAAGCATTTATAATAAAGTAATTTCCAGTAGAAATTAATATATTGAGCTTATTGATGTGATCACAGCTTTTTGTAAGAATAGTAAAATTTGATTTATGCACAAGCTGTTTATTTTTCACATACTTGATAAATTCAATATTAATGTAAACATAGTAGAATATTGTTAAATATGGAGTCATATGGCTCATTATGCATCCAGCATTTTTAATACGAAGTACGAAGACTAGTAATGGCAGTAATTCAGATTTTTATTGTGATAATGAAATACATACACGACAATGATCTATCTGATGAGATTAAAAAATTGAAAATGATCACATATGCATATGAAGACTATACACATCAAATAACTGGCAATGATGATTTGCTCCCACGAGCAGCCGATGATCAGCCGTTGACTTATGATGATGCAATTTCTTTACCAATTGCCGCCGTTTCTGTGTGAATATAAAAAGGTTGGTTATGTGATACAGACGTACAAATGT
This sequence comes from Latrodectus geometricus, assembly GCA_026290005.1. Taxonomy (NCBI): domain Eukaryota; kingdom Metazoa; phylum Arthropoda; class Arachnida; order Araneae; family Theridiidae; genus Latrodectus; species Latrodectus geometricus. The sequence continues at coordinate 11,393 of JAPDSC010113389.1, forward strand.
AGAAATAACAGTAGTATTCGTTGAGTATTTAAAGATGAATAGATGATTTAAAAGTACGTGCATTGAATGAACAATAGTGATAAAATTCAGGATTAACAGTTAAAATAGAGCTGAAGAACAAGTGGTTATCATTGATTTGATCAAATGCTTTCACAAGTGAAGAAGCAGCAAGTAATAGTTTGGTAATAAGTAAAAGTACATATGCTGCTATTATAGGCTGTTCACATTGAAATTAACTTTGATAAACTTGATATTATCAGCCAGAATGTTTCAAAATATTCTGAAATTAAAACTGCAAGCTCAATTGTTGTACATGAGACTTGTTTCATAAATGCACAAGTACTTATAAAAAATTGTTGAGGAACTGTTAGTAAAATAAATGAGAAAAATTACATGCATAACATTTCATTTAATTATTCAAATTTAAGGTATAATGAAATAAATCTAATAAAACTTAATATACAACATGCACGACGTAACAAAAGAATCTGCTGAAAGAGAACTTAAAATTTAAATAAACCAGGAACTTTAAAACATTTTAAAAACAAATTCACATCTTTTAAGAGTAAAAGATGAAAACCATTGCAAATTAAAGTTACCTCTGTCCCATTGGTGAGCGGCTTCTATAACCACCAGAGCTCCTATAATCGCCACCACCATAAGATGGTCTGTCATAGCCACCTCCACGGTCACCACCATAGCGAGAGCCACCCCCACGACCTCCTCTGAAACCTCCACCACCACTTCTGAAACCAGAATCATATCCTCCTCGACCACCTCTTCGGCCAAAACCACCATCTCTACCACCTCTGAATCCTCCACCTCCTCGTCCACCACGCCTTCCTCCTCGTCCTCTGGAAATATCTACTCTTATTTCAGAACCATTGATAGAGGCCCCATTCATTTCTTTAATGGCTTCATTCGCATCCTGATCATCTTCAAATTCAATAAAAGCAAAACCAGGTGGATTACGTGCAACCCAAACCTTAGTTAGGTTTCCATATTTTCCAAATTCTCTTTCAAGATCTTCCTTCTGAACATCTTCACTTAAACCACCCACATAGACAGATGTTGGTCTCATTTTCTAGAGAGAAATCATTATTGTAAAATAATATTTTAACAAAACAAAATTTTATACATATGGTTTAGTTCAAATAAGCCAACATTTATATCTTTGAGTTAAGACACCAGATACTGCAATAATTTCTAGTTCATTAAAATTAAAATAGTATACACATAAATACAATTTTATACAGTTTATCTTTCTGAACACTGTTTTATACATATCATACCTGATAATCACTATTCAAGTATTAAGCATAAGCTTTAATCATAATAACTAGATATGGAACTACTTTGATATACATATCCCCCCAAATCAGAGATTTGGCACATTTTTTCTCGCCAAGATGGATTCTCACTAAATACAAATAATAACAAAAACATTTAAAAAAAACACTCAAAAAATGGTACAAATTGCAAGAAAATACTAAATTTGACAACAGCAAAAATCTAAAAAAACTTAAATTGGCAACATCAAAATAAGAAACAGCAACCAGCAGCAACAGCATATGGAGTGCCAGATTTGGCACTTAATTTTTGGGGGTATATCAAAGTTGTTCCCTAGATATAACAAATAAACAATGAAATTTAATATTAGCTATGTAAAATATATCCAATTATTTCTTTAACACTAAACATACCGGGGATTTTTTTTATTCGGCAAAATTAATGGAAAATGGGTCAAATGACCCCTTTCGGTAGTTTTAGTGTTAAAAAAGTTCTTTTTAAAATATTCTTGCAGTTAAATTGCACTTTAAGTCCCCTGCTTCATCAACTCTCAAATTTGAAGCACTTTTTCGCGCATGCTCATTAATTACTCTTTTGTTTTAGCCTTTTCATTAGTCACTAATAAAGTTTCAATTTAAATAGTGGAATTTTTGCCATGGCATCAAGTATGCGACCTAAGCACATTTTCACCATTCTTGCTAAATAGGTGCCTTTGCTAACAGTATTAATGCATCACTTGTTTCATTGAATTCTGCAAACACATTTGTTGATGGTAAGCAGTCAAATATTTTTGGTTCCTTAAAGTTTCAGAATAAAATAAAATTAAAAATTATATTTCTCATAAACTAAAATTTACTTTATTTTGTATAATTATAACCTCTTTAAGACAAAAATTTTCTTTTCATGAGGATTATTAGTGCAATTAAGCCATTATAAAATTTAGGCACTTAAAGTCGCAGAAAAAAATATCAAGGAATTGGGAATAAAACAATTACAAAGCCAGAGGTAACATGTTACGCTGAAGAGAAATATTTTGCAAAGGCACAACTGTCACATAATCCATCATGCCTGAATTTTTATTGTATGATATTTAGAATATTAAGGATTATGAAGTAACTTCTGTTTTCGCAAGCCTAATAGAGGTCATTGCAAAGAAATTTATTCTAAATTTTTTTTCATTATCTTAGCATGTTCTACAAATTTCTTGACTTTTAAAATTCATAAATTTTCTTATATTCATTTTAATTATTTTAAAGTTGTTTAAATTTGAGTAAATTTTTTAGTTGGTGTATGGCATTTTTATTATGCTGTTAAAATAAAACATTTTTTAAATTTGATGATTATCTTACAATTTCTATTTACAATTGACAAAATGCTGTACTTCTACACTTCTTAAAATTGGCATAATGGATTATGCAGATGTGTCTTAATAGCCATTTATTCTTTTAAAATAAGTCTGAAAACTGTATGTGTGCACCTTACATCCTTTTAGCAACATTAGTATTTATTAGATTACAAGGGGGAAATGAAATTTTATTTTCAAATATAAAGTATTTTTGTGAGTAAAGTTCATATGAACATTTTAGTATTTTATAGATTTTGTGCCTTTTTGAATACTTAGGTTGTGCTTTTACATTTAATAACTCTTTCTGTAATAATTACTTTTTCATCAACCTTCACTATAAAAAATCTTCAAATTTTGTACATTTTAACTGATTTCTCAAAAATATGAAGAAAAACAGAATAGTTTACATTAATGTTCATTGTAACACTTAGATAAGCTAACATAATAATATTGTGTTACACCACACCATAAAAAATTTCTTTGCAGCTTTGGCTAACAGGATAATACACAAGTATTTTTTTAATTAATGTATATTTTTAAAGGTACCTACATACCATGACAACTAACTACATATGTCAACCAAATTAGTGACTGGAAAAATGAGGACTACCAGGCATTAACATAGGTTTTAGAGGGCACTAATAAAGAGTATTATGTAAATATTATTTAAATCATGTTAGTCTCACAATATATTGACAAAGTAGTCATCATAGTATGTATCTTTTATAATTTTCATTTACTGTTGAAAAAACTGCTCTGTTCTTGTATTTTCATTTTCAAAAATTAGGTAACATTTAAATAATTTATATTTTAATTTCATTAAATAATTTATATTTTTACAGATATCACAGTTTACACTAGAAATTTTCATAGAATTTCTATTTATATTACCAAAATTATTGTACTGGCATGATATAAATTAAATAGTTAAATATTTAAATACATGAAAATAGTAATTAAATTAATATAGTGTACAAATAGTAAGTGAATGAATAAAAGTGAAATAAATTACCTTCAATTCTAATTTTCAGGAATGAGAAAGAAATTACAAAATTACTTTGACTTATAAGATTAAATGTAAGCCTACACACTTTTCAATCAATTTAAAGAAACTTAGCATAAAGCTTTAGTACAAGTAGCTATGCAAAATGTTAATAACTAATTATTTTACATAGTGCGAATATTTTTGATTCAACTAATATTTACCAAATTTTTGAAAGCAATTTAATTTTAATTCAATGTAGTTATAATAGTTTTCATTATATGACTGAAAATTGATATCTGCTGCCACTCACGTCCGGCCCATG